>PVIC010054121.1:0-11643 GCA_004025085.1 Thryonomys swinderianus
TAAAATGTACCAATAAAGAATTCAATTAAAAAAATGAAATCATCATTAGCCAGATTTGTTGCTCCATCTGTATCTTTTAATTGATTTTAGTGATATAATTTATACATACACATTATGATTACTTTCAACATTGAGAATTTGTACGCATATATGGCACATCTTGACTCTCATTTTCTTCCCATTCTCCTGCTCTCCCTACAAAAAAATACTTTTTTTTTTTCTTTGAGGAAAACAAACTTAGGACCTTGCACCTACCAGGCAAGTGCTGGCATCACTGAGCTAAATCCCTGGCCCTCTCCATATACAGTTTCCCTAATTCAGTAATGCTAAAATCCTGAGAACCACTGTAAACTATGATTTCAGGACAGGTCCTTTGTTATCTTGTGTGAATACTGTTGCAGGCTCTGGCTAGAAGATCTTTGCTAGCAAATTACTTAAGTCCATCCTGTATGATCTTGTCAAAATGAAATATTTAAAACCAATAATGTTAGTCACCTATTTAAAGCCCTGTAACAGTACTTTCATCTATCTCCTAGGACAAACCCCAAGCTGCTATCAATATCTTATAGAACAACAATTTCCACAACATGGCTCTTCCAGGCTTGTCAGATACCGCTTTCTTGAATGCTTTATGACAGCCTTATATTTTACTTGTAGTTTTTCCATAAACACTTTGTAGCTGAGATTTATACATTGTGTACATGATGCTACCTATTTCTTGAAGTAGCTACCCTACATCTTTTCCTCCTCTTTATACATCTCCTCCTATGTTTCAAGTCCCAAGTCAAAGACCTGTTCTTCCAGAAATATTTTAACTCTCTTCCAAAAGCACCACCAATGATGAGCTAAACAAAGCTCTTATAGAAAAACTGAGAGCATATATTGTGCCCTTTATTACACTCGCCAAAGCATAATGGCCTGGGTCTGTACTCACTAGTGAGATCTGTGAGTCTCATGGTTCTGTCAGCAATGCAAATTTAGTAGTTATCACAGTTCCAAGTCCATAATGTCTAATCGCTCAGTTAATGTTTCTTACCCTATGCATATATATATCCATTCCTTTTCAGAAAAATGTATAGATACAAATAAATTTGCACTTAAAATAGCAGAAAGAACCAAGACTAGAGTGATGCCAACCAGGAAAGGACCATATAAATACAATTATGCTCCAGCAAAAAAATTAAAAATCAATGGAACAAGCTTCTAAAAATTGTTTTAATATGTCCTGTGAAATTCATAATACAGAAAAATGGGTTACCTTTATTCACTAATTGTGGGACAGTGATGGTAGAAATGGCTTTGTTATACTGTAATCCATTCCAAACTTGAAAATAATTTTAATATTTTTCACCAGAGAAGTGAGGTAATTCCTGGAAAGTAACAATATAACTTATATATTATAAACTATCCTGATAGGTTTAAAATTATACGATTACCTCTAAATACAGTGAGTTCCATGTTTAATATTGCATAGATTATAGTGTTTTGTTTTCTGGAACTCCTGCCACAATGACTTAGAACTACCTCCATCTATGCTAAATTCAATAACATTACATCTCTATATTAGTGTCATGGTTTGTTCATTGTAATCTAAAATATCTGTACCTTTTAGTACAATTTTCTTCTGAAACATTTTTACATTTTTAATAAGACAGATATGAAGTTAAAATATTTCTCAAGAATAATTTAAATTTTGTCTACTTTAAAGTTTTGCAAGAATCCAACATTTTTAGGGCTATAGTGATAATTTTTCCACATAACAAGTTTGATAAAATGGTCACTGATATGTGAAGAGTTCTTTTTCAGCACAGCCAATACTTGAAAACTGTTGTCACTAAATTTGTCTGTTTAAATGTTCTACATATATGTTAATACCACTGATTATCTACATTTATATTTTGCCATGCTAGGGTTTGAAACCTTTACACTGAACTGCAACCCAAAATCTTTTTTTGTTTCCATTTTGAGACAGGATATGGATAAGTCATAAAATTATTCAGGCTGGCTTAGAAATTGTAGTCCTGTCTCAAGCTTCCAGAGTGCTGGGATTATAGGTTTGCTCCACCAATCCTCACTAAGAACCACAATTTCTGACATCCAAATTTTCCCTCATGAATATGATACAGTTCAACCTACAACATTTATGGAATACATTAAAGATTCTTGTAATTACAGTCTGAAAGTTTCAAAAATGCCTTTTTTCTATAAAAGCATGCATTTCTATAAACAAGTTAATGCACTCTGAGTTTTAAGTGTGGAATGCTTTTAACACACAATAACTGAGAGCTGTGTTCATGCATATCTATAATCCCAGTACTCTGAGAGGCTGAGGCATGAAGATCATTCCAGTCCAGGCTGAGCAGTTTAGTAACTTACCAAAGTCTGTCTCAAAGTAAAAAAACTTTAAAAAGCAAACAAACAAAAATCTGGTGATGCAGTTCAATATGTTTTTTTTTTTACTTTTTATATTTTTTATTGAATTCTTTATTGGTACAATTTATATACATCTCAAAATCACATATAACATTGGGAAATTTGTACCAGTATATGCCACAAGTTAATTCTCATTTTTACCCATATCCCTACCCACTCCCCCTCCTCCCCCCTTTATACATGCTCTTTTATTGTCTTTCTGTATCATATTTATTCCTTCCCCTCATCACATTCCCACACCAAGTTTCCTATAGAAATATTCCACTCTATAAAAGCTGTCCTACTTTCTAGAACTCATTTGCATCTACAGGTGTTCATGCCAAAGAGAAGATCCGGGAATTGCAAATGGAGACATCTGGAGGATATACTAATAAGTGAAATCAATAGATCACAGATGCAGTTCAATATGAAGGCCCGAGGTTCAATCTTCAGTAGCACAAAGAAAAAACTTATAATGTTCAAAAGAATTGAATATTCAAGCATTCTAATCCAACTTGTTCTACCTACATGACAGTATTAATTCAATTAATTATTAATTATTAATTCAATTCCAAAAATAAAAAGATCAATCAATATTATTTTCTCACAATATCTTATTTCAGCAGTTAATTAACTTAGGGACTAAAAAAGCACTACCGTTAAAAAAAAAATTCAGTATTCCTCAGGTAACAATAAAACTTGACCATAGTGTTATTTTTTGAGGTCTTCAATATTATCTTTTTTTTTGAGACAGGGTCTCGCTTTGTAGTTCAGGCTGGCCCTCAGCTCACTATGTAGCTTAGGCAAGCCTTGAACTCAGTAATCCTCCTGCCTCTGCCTCCCGAGTGCTGGGATTACAGGCTTGAGCCACCAAGCCTGGCGATATTATTTTTGACTCTCATGTTATTTATTGCTGTAAGCTCTTATTAATTTTTCTTAAGTACGTTCCTCAGAAAAACACTACAAAGAAGAACACCAGCTTGGACTATATTCTGTCTCATGGCAGTCACTTAAGGCAACCTCCTTGGCCTCACCTGCAGCTCAGAGTTTCTGACAATATGTGAGGCTGCCAATGTTTACTGAGGATATCTGTCTCTTCTATAAATGTTTGAGGAGGTAAACGGCTGCCATTCTTATCTAATGTCTATTAATATCCAAATACTTTAACAACTAATACTGGCCTGGGTCATTAATTCCAGTTGGCATGACTCCGCCTGCTGTAAATGAACTGCATGTGACTTCTGCAAGATTGTGATAATGGAGAACACTCCTCAGCGGCCTCCAAAGAGAAAACTACTTCTGTCATCTTTCTGATTTTTATCATATTTTACAAGTCCAAGAAACAGAAGACATTAGGAATTCACATTTTTTATACACAGATATTTTAAAACTCTACTTCCTACTTTTATGTGAAATTACCATTACTTCCTCTTTATCCAGATTGATCTGGCAGAGTCAGCTTAATGCACACAGTATCTTCATCTTGTGAGGACTCCTGACAAACTACATTATAATAAAAAGAAAGGACAATAATAATGGTAACAACAGCCAAAAGGTACATCATGTATTTGCATGGACACACGTTCAAAATACTCTTCCCATTCGGAAGCACAAGGACCCTCACAATCAGGCCCCATTTCTTCAGGTCATTATTCTTTTTATCTCTTTCAAATATTCAATGAAAAAAGTCACTGAATTTCTTTTTTCTCTCCTTGTCAGGACCTCAAGTCAAAACACACTGACTGGATTAAAGTTAAACTCACACTGCGACAACATTTGTTTAGTTTTTGCTCCTGACTCTTGGTCCAACAATAACTCTTACACTGTCACTGTCTCCATGGAAAGTTTAGACTCTTGCTAAACAATACAGATCCTGCTAGCCTAGGATGCTCTCAGTTCTATTTTTTCCCCTATTTATTCTTCTAATTTCTTGGAATCTCCTTTGTTTCAGTTTTTGGAGCTCTTATCCTTCCACTCTGCATTAATCCTCTCTGTAGATTTTCCTGTGAGAGTTATAACAAGAGGCTTAATTTTCATTGCACCCCAGCAGCTGAATATTCAGTCTTCTCTCCTTAAACTGATCCACAGATTGGAGACATTATAAACTCTAATCAGCTTAATATGGATAAAATACTTCTAAAAATCTTGATCCTAAGAGCAAAACTCTTTTCTGATTTAGAGTACTTATAATGCAAACACAAATTCACAAATATTCATAAAATTTGTCATAGATGACTCAAAATGAACAAAGTTCAGTCCCTCATCTTAAGAAATGTGCAGGTATTTGAAGAAAGATCAATAAACAGGCAAACCATGTTGCAAACTGTGACACAGGCAAAGACAAGGTTCTATGGGATTAGTACTAGGGGACCATTCTTTCAAACCATGAAAATAGAAATGGTTCCAGTCTCCATGTACCTTTACCTCCAAGGACAACCAGTAAGAATCAATTTGGAACAAGAGGATTTTGGAAAGTTTTGAGTTTTGATGGTAGATGTCTCTTCTGAAGAAGTGAAAGAAAATTACTATGTGACATTTTAAAAGAATATTTTCTATGTTCTTTTCTGCTTTTAGTCAGAAACGGAATTAAAATGTGCTCAGAATTAGTTCAGTAGGACTTGACATACCAACCAGAGCATCCAATTTGTTTTCCTTCATTAATAGATCTGTATGTATAAACATGTGATGCTTGTACACATATATGTAAATGAGGTCATGTGAAATAAAGTGTTCCTCCTCTAGAAAGGATGCTGTTTCCCACACGGTGTGTCACACCACTCTTCTCAGAGAGTAAAGCAAAGTTTCCCACTGGTAACATCTTGACTCCTATATGCCCACTGTGCATGGCAATGAGGAATGGTGGAAGGATGAATCAGTGTTTTTAGTAAAACAGGTAAATGGAAGAAGGAAGGAAATTCTCATCTCTCAGCTGCCACAGTTATATTTTTCCACTGTACCTTCACCATTTTTAATTAAATTACCTTCCTCTACCCAAAGAACAAATCTGTCATAAAAAGGGCACACTTCATATTTAGGCACACCCACACACTGCTTTGGATTTCTTTTAAAAGGTGATACTAAGATTAGGTTTTTAGCCCGTGGTACTGTGCCTACCTTGGAAGTACAAGGGCCAGAGTTCAATCCCCAGTACTGACAAAGTAAAAAGTGATACTACTGAAAAATGGGTACTTTCATGAGCTGTTAACATCTGAGCAGCTTAAAAACATATCCCATAAGATACTCCTGAGTATCTTAAAAATTATTTTATAGATTATTTTCCCTATAACAGAAAAAGATCTAGTTTGATGTGAAATATGTGGAACCCCAAAAATCCTGCTCTTTCCTTTCTTCCACTATGAATTTGACAACAAACAAGATTTCATAGGAGCAGAATTTATTAAAATAATGTCATAATTAAGTTATCTTTATAGGCATAATCTTCCAAAACTTCCAAATACAAATTTTTTTCATAAATTTCCAAATACAAATTTTTCCTTCTTATATAACACATACCTAATAAGCCTAATAATATACCTTATGAATTACTCTACATTGACAGAATTTCCCTGAAGTTATGTTACTTAGAATTTGTATTTTCAATGAAAAGTGTTGTAACTATACCTGGATAAGGATGATTACTTCATACATATTTGTTTGCAAAGAAACATAAATTATTGACCTTAAGGCATCATTAGTTATGAAGGACTATTTTCTACCAATTATAACCTGCCCTCACATTCCAAAGGGCAAATATTAAAGGATTATTCATGACTAGATACAGCAGTGACATCATAGTGCCATTTTTATCTTTATGATATTTTGATTATATAAAACTAAATTCTCCACATTGTCCTCTGGAGACTACCTGTAAGTGATAAAATTGTTTGGGTGGGTAACGCATTTTGAGATGTCTGTTGATACCTTACCATTTTTCTTATAGAAAAAAATGACATCATTTCCCCATTTTTTTTAATTGTAGTTTATCCTGTATCTATTGGAGCCAATCAATATGGTGGAAGGCATGCTCTATACAGCTTCTCAAATTTCTTCTCGAGATCCATAACTTCTGCTCTCACTTGTTGGAAATACGCCTGCCTGTAGTACATCTTAACATCTAGGCTACAAGGAATTCAAACTTTGCATGTGTAGACAACGACACATGAAGTAGTAGCGGGTACCAAACAGATGAGTGAAGCCTTCCCGGCCTCCTAGGTCAGCCCAATGATCAGCCAAGCTCTAGTCTTCACTAAAACCCAGGTCTTGCTAGAAGTTTTATCCAATGAAATCATTAGCAAATGCCACGATGGCTGGTTTAAACCAACAAATGCTGGACAGTGTGCTATGAAGAATAGATAAAATCAGCCTCAAATAGCCAGGTGTGGTGGCTCACGCCTGTAATCCCAGCACTCGGGAGGCAGAGACAGGAGGATTGCTGAGTTCGAAGCTTGCCTAGGCTACATAGCGAGCTCAGAGCCGGCCTGAACTACAAAGCGAGACCCTGTCAAAAAAAAAAAAAAAAAAAAAAGCCTCAAATACTTTGCAACCAACTCTAGGTAAGTATAATAATTCAGTAGAATTTCCTTTGTGACTTCTAAAAAGAACTGAAAGATGTGTATTTTAAGTATTTTCACACTGAAATTTGTTAGAAAATTATTTTAAGGTCTAAGATAAAAGAAATAAGATGTATCTTATAAAATCTTCATTTGTGAAGCTATTTAATGTCATATAATTGCTTTAAAATATTCATTTATAAATTGAAATGAGTGAGATGTTTTGTCAAGTACCATACTTTTCTAGGAAGAAGAGAAATATTTTCCTTGCTTCTTTCAAAAGAAAAGACAAGGATAAGAGAGGAGAGAAAGGAAAGAAAAAATGTTAGTCGGTTGACCTCTACAATCACAAATTCTTGGTGCCTCCTTAGTTTTTCTATGTTAGTTAACTACCTCAATGTCCAAATAAAAAAGCAGAAAGGTTTTCTTTGCCTTTTTCCCCTTTCTTGAAGCATAAACCTGGATGACAATATGTCTGTGTACATTCCTAGGGGCGGAATGTTAAAGTCAGACATTTCCAGAGCATCCTTTATCACTCAACCACGGGGTATGCCCTAAGGCTCTAGCACTAGCTGCTGGGACTGGGCGTGATACACCATGGAACACATGAAAATCTCAGGGGCTGGACTATCCTCAATTCCAGGTCTACTTCCTTGTATTACTATGATTAGATTATATAAGAAAATGTCTGTGCTAATTTTCAAAACCAAAGCTCTAAACTAAGAAACCTCAGATTACAGTACTCAGGAATGTTGCTTTCTCATAACAAAAAACAGGTAGCACTGTTACTCAGCATTTATGAATGAACATATAATTAGTAACTTCTTAAGACTGAGTTTAAATCATTCTCTTTAAGTATTTACCACATGAAATAAGGAATTATCCTGCTATCATTACATGTACCTTTTCTGTCTGAACCATTTTAAGAGATCTGAAATTATCAAAGTAGTACTTTATTTCTATCAATGCTCCTCTCAAATGTGTCCCCTAAATCTTCTATAATATCCAAGCAGGACATCAAAGATTTGAGCTCTAAAACACATTCAATTGCTAGACTTTTCAGAAGATTTAGAAACTAAATGTTTTTTTCTTAGTGTTAAAAGATGTCCCGCAATAATTCAGCAGATGTACTGTAAAAAAATGATTTTTCTTTAAATTTTTTCAGAGAAAAGAGGTTATTTGATTTCAAATAGTCCTGTAATCTTTACAGAATTTCAAATGAAATAAAACACCTTTTTTTCCCTGTACTACTAAGAATAGTTTAACTAAAAATTCCATCTGTGAAATAGTTTGGAGTCTTGGTAGAGCTGGTCATCTTTAATGGATCAATAAAATGTTTCAACACTGCTCTTTTTCTTCCTACCCTATTTGTTAATAATTTTTAGAACTACTTGGTGGAACAGAAGGGAATATTTTGACTGAATATATCTTCTGAGATTGAAATATTTCTCACTTCCCTCAGTACTTGAGATGTTAGAGCACAAACCCATGAATTTACAATTAAAGTACTTATTCTTTGAAAATAAAATAAGATTCCACAGAGATTAAAGTATTCTATCTCTTCTTCAGCTAAATTCTTCCCTTTCCCATTCTTCACTCAGGAATGATCAGCTGTGAACAATAGCACAGAAAGCCCTTTTAGGCTAAATACAACAGATGAGTGAAGAACCAGCCTGTATAAAGAGAAACACCCATTTCCCAAATTATGTTAATCCCATGGGTATAAGAGACTGTGCATACACCATATTTCCATTATTACACATTTAGTGCACATGTAGTCAAAATTTTTCACAATGCTTAATTCTGCCCAATAACAGATTTAAAACTCCCTAGTATCAATCATACATACAGAAATTAGCATTTTTCTCACAGGGAAACATGGAGGGCTTGTTATTCAACTCCATATTTAAACTTCCAGAGATTCTCTCCCTTTTCCCTTAACATGAGTCATTAGAATGGAACCATCTCTCAGGATATTCCAGTACTATTAGCCCTATTCTTTTCACCTGTCCATTGGGAAGTGCCCAAAACTTATCTCCAAATTACTGAAATATGTAAATACTGGCATTTATTTCTGAGTCTCAGGTTTGGGATAGAAAGAAACTATCTTTTCTTGATTTGCTAAGACACCTATTAACATATTCAAGTCAATATTATTAACATATTTATGCGTGTGCCTGATACAGAATACTGATGTGAATGCCAATAAATTCAATCCTGAATTACTTAACTTTCAATACCTGTCATAAAATCCCTGCCATAATTAACTTATAAGAAAAGCTGAATTGTTTTTGCTTAGTTTCAGATGTTTCAATATATCGTGAATTGGTGAACTTGATTTTGGGATCTCAACAAACCAGCGTAAGATAGTAGGGAATGTGGGGTAGAACCAAGTTGTTCGAGCTGCTCAGGGCAAGAAGCAAAGATAAAGGGGAAACTGTCAGGGTCCCAGTGTCCCCTGCAAAGACATGACCCCGCTAACATAGTGCCCTTCTACCAGGCTCCATGCCATGAGGACAGAGGCCAGCGGCCAAATATTTAGCATGTGAAAGATATTACAGATCAAATCACAGCACTTTTATTTCAGTATTGTTAATGAGGAGCTGAGGTTCCATGAGGTCGTGAGACATCCAAGGTAGTACAGCTAGTAAACACAGAAGCTAATTTTAGTCACTTATGATCATGCATATAATAACCACTATAAATTTCTTCCCATTCTTAAATTGAGGTCAACAATTTGCTGCATGTGGTTGAGTAATTTGCATTTGATTGCTTCTGTAGATGACAATAAAAGCAGCCACAGTAGTAGTTGTAAAATAATGCTCACTAGAAGTTCACACATGCTGGGCTTCTTTGAATTGTGAAGACGAAGAAGCTGAGGTGTGGAGCAGTAAAGTAACCTGAGCAAGGCCCCTACCTCTACATGGAAGCCCTGGTTGGAACCTTGCTGTCTCTCTGGATCCCATGCCCCGTGCCTATGCAAGGATGGTTTCTCTAGGGGTGCCTGCTTTTGCAGGCCTTCTTTTTGTTGTTGTTGCTTTTGGGTTTCTTTCATTTTCTTTTGCTAGTACAAAATGTTTATACCTAGTCTAGGATAAACTCCACAGCAAAAAGGAGCCAGTCACTCTCAGCGGTATGAAACTCTGTCCAACAGCACTAGGCCACAATGTCAAAACCTCAGCGAAGACAGTGCTCACTCTTCCAGCCCCGTAACATGCCTGCCTTCTTAGGGAGGGAAGCACACATGCACCAAGACTGGCCACCAGCTGATGAGAGGCAAAAGATCAAATTCATCGTACATAAGGAAAGAAGTTGGCTAAATAAAAACACCCAATTTTATGGTGTCCAGATTTTCTTTTAAAACACAATAAAGATAGTACAATTTATAAATTGATGTATCTACTAACACTTATAAAAAAAACTGAACAAGAAGAAAACATAAAATGAGCAGACACTTCTGAGATGAAGAAATATAAATGGCAAATAAATATATAAAAAAGTTCAACATTAACTGGTCATTTGAGAGATGTAAATTAAAACAACCAAGAGATTGCAGCTAACTCGACAAAGAATTATTATCAGGAAATCAATTAACAATAAGTGGCAGTGTGGCCATGGAGAAAAAGGAAACCTTCTCCACTGCCACTATACTTCCTCTTGGTATCTTCCTAATAGGGTTAAATGCATCATACTACAATGATATATTTGCATCCTTGTTTATGGTGGCACAGGTGGTAACAGCTCTAACTTGAAAACAGCCCAAATGCCCATCAGCCAACAAATAAAGAAGGTGTAGGGGTTTTTTTTTCTATACAATAGAGCAATACTTTGCCAAAAGATGAATGAGCTTGAGACATTTGTGGTTAAGTGGATGCACCTTGAGAGCATACTCTTTTTTTTTATTGAATTCTGTATTGGTACAATTTATATACATCTCAAAATCACATATAACATTGGGAAATTTGTACCAGTATTTGCCACAAGTTAATTCTCATTTTTACCCATATCCCTACCCACTACCCCCTCCTCCCTCCTTTATACATGCTCTTTTATTTTCTTTCTGTATCATATTTATTCCTTCCCCTCATCACATTCCCACACCAAGTTTCCCTTATGTCCTACTTTCTAGAACTCATTTGCATCTACAGGTGTTCATGCCAAAGAGAAGATCTGGGAATTGTCTATCTGTGATCTATTGATTTCACTTATTAGCATAACCTCCAGGTGTCTCCATTTGCACCTAAATGGATCGATCTTGTCATTCTTTATGGCAGAGTAATACTCCATTTTGTAAAAAAAACCACATCTTCTTTATCCACTGTCCAGTTGATGGACATTTGGGTTGTTTCCAAGATTGAGCTATCACGAACTGAGCTGCTATGAACAAGGGTGTACATCTGTCTTTCCAATGTGACTTTCTAAGCAACCACGACATGGCAGGGGGTATTACAATTCCCAATTTAAAACTTTACTATAAAGCTCCTGTGATAAAAACTGCATGGTACTGGCAAAGTAACAGACCCGAGGACCAGTGGAATAGATTAGAAGACCCAGAAACAACTCCAGATACACTAAGCCACCTTATCTTTGACAAAGGAGCCAAACATCCCCAATGGAAGAAAGACAGCCTCTTTAACAAATGTTGCTGGAAAAACTGGGCTTTAGCCTGCCAAAAGCTAAA
>PVIC010054122.1:0-11629 GCA_004025085.1 Thryonomys swinderianus
AACATTTTTAGTTTGTAGGGTACTTTCAGTTCCTTGTTAAGAAGGACTAGCCAAGATGACTAAATTCACAATTATGCCGCATGCCAAAGCATCTCCATTAAAAAGAAAAGAAAACTACACTGCACATACACAAATCTTTTTTTAGTAAACACATGTATAAGAAAAGTGAATGTGATAAGAAGAAGTCATTTTGGTACAAATCTCAATTTTTTTGGCTAAAGAGTGCGACCATTTGAACATCTTATTAATATAGACTACTGTGTTGGAATTTGCGATCGCTGAGCAAAGAGCTACCAAAGTGTACCTAGCTGTGTAAAACTGTTAGGAAGTTGTCTGTCCAGGTATGCAAATTCTTCTTGGTCACTTTCATCTATAGGATGCATAAATTATAAGGAGCCTTCCACTCCTTCCACCCCAGCTCCATTTACTTTTCCTAATCTGCTTAGGCAAGAATCTTCAACGCACCCTAGAAGAGCACCAGGTTCCTTCTCTTAAAGATTCTTCACAAAATTCCCCTGAATTGCACCCCCTTTCTTACTTTCCAAGGTAGCTCCACTCACCATGCCAGGCAGTTCAGACCATCTTTTCTGCTATTGTTTATCTTTCCCCATTGTCATGTTCTGACCACCTGACTGTTCTGTCTGGAGTGTGTGAAGTTTCCTCTGGACTTAGCACCATTTTACCAGGGAAGCTTTCCACCTGAGGTAATCTTCCTCAGGGCCTTCTTCTTGAGTCTCATTGCTACTGTTGCTAATAAGAAATGCCTTTGGACCACCTTGTTCCATTACTCTAGTTTTTAAGACATATTTACTGGTACTATTTCATTCTTTTCTTTACCTATTTATTGTCTATCTCCCCCTACTCACTTTTAATATCTACTACTGAAGCTATGAGGTAAGTCCCTCCATGCTTACAACAGTACCTGGAAAACAAGATGAATTCTGCACACGTTCTTATAATGCATGAATGGACAATAAACACTTCTCCCTCTTCACAGACAGTGAGCTCCTACTGAGCAGGAACAAGAGCTTTTCATTTTCATGTCCCTTGTATGTAACATTGCATATATGGAGAAACATAAAGGCTCGATAAATTTTTACAGGATAAATGATCCATCAGTGAATGAATAAATAATGAACACTTTCATTTTACTGTACATAGATAAAATGTCCAGCTTGAACATAATTAATATCTGCCTAAAATGTGTAAATGCTTTTAGAAAGCATAGAAAGGCAGGGAGCTGCAGGGACTCAAAGTGGGGAGTAGCCATGGGTTTTTAAAGCTATCATAGTCTAAGTTGAAGGAGGTTAAATGCTTTACCCATAGTGTTTAAAATTAAATCAAAATCTGTTTCGTTTCTTACAACATTATAAGATAAGCTTCCTCAGGGAACAAAGAAATTGTGACTGATGTATAGTGTAGAGGCTAAGAAAGATTGCCAAGTATTTGACTTCAAAAACTTAAGGTCCTCAAGGAGCGTGAGACCATCAGCAAAGAGACCAGAGCCTGGAGACCCAGCAAGAAAGAGTGCAGCGTGGTCCGCCCATCACCAGGGATCAGAGCCCAGGGACAAAGAGATGCTGCTACTGGGAAGATGAATTCTCGAGTTGTGTCAAAATCTTGTAAACCAAAATTATGACCAACAATCTGAGAAGGAGACCTGAATATTTTAGATAGAACACTCGAATCTAAATCCAACCCAGAAAATCCACAGCTATATTTATAGGGAAACATATTACTTTGCAGATTCTTCCATAGTTGAGTGAAATGTACCACAGAAGTTTTCATTCCCCAATTTGTTTTCCATTGATTCCAAGTGTTTCATTCAAAGTCTTAATACTAGTCAGAGGGTCCTCATGCTTGAGAATAATTGTTGTGATTTCTACAAGAATCCTCAAGATAGGCTGCAATCCTGTAGACTGTGAGTGTGATTAGAGCCAGATAACAATCTGGAGGTAAGAGCTCTCGCAACCATTAAGATTCTTCCTAACTATGGAATTTTATTGCCCTTTGATTCTATACTTTGGGACCTAATGGCCTCGTTTTGAATGTATGTGAACTGGTGTGTGAAACGGCAGAATAGAGGAATGCATGCTGGGATTGGAACAGAAGAAATCCTCACATCCTCACTTAGACTTTCTGTGAAACCAAGAAGCTTTACTTTCTGAATCCAAAGGTCCAAACTACAAACGTTAGGTACGAGAGTAATTGTTCAGACTCTTTTACTGGCTGAGAGGCTCATGAAACGCTTGTATTCAAAGGCCTGGCAATAAGTTCCAGAGTATTTAACCTTCTGATGGAGAAACTGGAAAGACTGGAAGAAGCCAGACATATTTCTTTAATTTTCTTTGTTTTTTAATCAGGCAACCTGCAAGTTGTCAAGCAACAAAAATGTCCTGAATGTAGACACACAAATGACATTCAATGTCAAGAGCAGCGATCCTCAAAGCATAACCTCTAAACTGGGATCATCAAACAACATCCCTGAAAACTAATTAGTATACGAAGATTATGTAGATCCTGAGTCTAAATAATGGGGGTGAAGCCTGGTGATCAGCAGGAGAACATCTTCCAGGAGATTCCAATTCTCAAGCTGGGAGAGTCTGGGTCTCAACTTTTTCAATTCAGTTAGGAAGAACTAGCTTATGACAAAAGTTATTTGAGACCTGAAATTTTTAAATGATTAAGAAAAGACTATATATCTATTTGAATATTTTAAAAGATACCTTTACTTCCCAAAGGAATTTCCAAAGAAATATCCTTAGTGTTTTATTTAAGCTCTAGTCACAACCGATGAGTGTGTATGTTGAACACCGCTTGCTAATTCATCTGGCATCTGGCAAAAGCGTATCACGTTGATATGATGGATAATCCTGCTTCTCTGGAATGAGAAAACCTCCACACGGTGTCACAGTAATTATTTCCAAAGGGATGGACATAATGTAAGCTGTCATAATGGATAAGTTTTGTGGCAAAGGCTACCCAAAAGAAAAGACATTGCTCTAAGATGCCTGACTCAGCTACAGTCCTGGGCAGTGTTAGTCCCACCCACAGTCATTGTCAGAGCAACCCAGACATTTCTGTTTCTGTGGTTTTGGACAGGTGGTAGGACATTTCAGATTCCTTGCTCTGAATGCATTTGATGTATTTTCTGCTTGACTTTTTCCCTTGAAAAGCAGGGTATCTCTTACTAGCATGAAGCAGCTACATTATTTCTGCTAATGTATGAGAAATATAATAGCATCTTCTACAAATTTACATGGATGAATTTTTAAATAATATTTTATGAGGAATTTAAGATATATATTTTCTAATTTAAAATATTTATTTCTTTTTATTTTCTAATTTAATATATTTATTTTCTAAATTAACCTATCCAGCAATTTTATTTCCAGAAGTTCATATTAAAATTTATTTCCAGATGATCATATAGATGTGAGTACAAGAAAATTCACTGTTGCGTAATCTGATGGAAACAAAAGTCCACCCTTTGAGGCAGTAGCCAACTAGAACAAGTTCCCTCGGTTAGGTGCTCTTCTGTGGGCCAGCCCTTCACGTCCTAGCCCTAAGCTATCATGAGAAAATACCGCAAACTGGGCACGTGGGGTGGGGGCGTGGGGGAGTGTGACGCAACAGAAATTAGTTTCCTCACAATTCAAGTGGTTAGAAGGTCAAGACTGAGATGTATATATAATGTACCAATCAAATGTACCAATTAGAAATTAAAGCAAATTTGGTGCTCTCTGTCAACAAATAGTAGCTGATTCTGAAAGCTGGCATGAGATCTGTGCGGATTTAAAATATACGTTGTGAGAAATTAACATTTAGAGGAAACTTTCAGGTACCTTCATGGTTGCGTGTTGTGATGAAGTAAGTAGCTCTGAGACTATTGCTGATGTTGAGCAATATGGTGCAGTTATCAAAATGGGACTTGGGATCAGAGATTGGACTTTTGTCTATCACACACACACACACACACACAGTTCTTTAAAATCACTGCCTTAAATTATTTCTAAAATTACCCAGCTCTTAAAATCTGTGACTCTAAAAGATACTTGCCCATAAACAGTTCACAGTAAAAAGAACGAAACTTTCTAATATATGCATTGTTTTCAATGTAAAAGCAAATTACACTTTCCTATGGTGTGGAAATTCTCTTTTCAGCAGTTGTATTGCTTGTTTAAATTGTGTGTGTTACAAAATCACAGTACTTTCCTCACCTGGTAATAATGCACTATAACTTCTGCTTCGTCACTATTTGTATGGTTATGTTATTAAATCTGCCATTTGTGTGCTATAAATAAAATGAAGTAAATTCTAATCATTAAAGTGAAGCAACACATCTTATGTACCAATATGGGCTAATTTTGATGATATATTATTCAGTAACAAAAGCAAAGTGCACAGAGATACTCACAGCATGCCACCATATGTTAAAAAAGAAATGTCTTTTTGTATTATTTACTTTTTTACCATGTGCATGCATTACCTTTTGAAAAAAATAGAATTCTTTCTTCACAGTAAAATGTAACAGTGGAGAACAGATGCCCAAGATTTCATTTTCAAACAGAAATCCCAATCAGCACCAGTAGCAGCTGCTGTTTATCATTATTTGATAAGAGCAAAGCAGCAGATAGAAATGAAAAATAAACTAAATGAAAAGGCATCTACAAAGATCAAATTCCAGGTGACTCTTATCCCAGTTGCCTTTGCTGCTAAGTTCCAGAATTATTTCTCTATACTAAAAATGCCATGATTTAATGGATAGAAGAAAAAATTTGGCACCAGGCTAAGCTAGGTTCCATTTCAAGGCCTCCCACGGCAGCCACGCAAACAATGACAAATGATTTAACCTTCTGAACCTCATTTCCATCAGCACACCTGAGTCGAAATGCCTGTCTCTCCAACACGAGAGTGGTCCTGAGGCTTACATGAACTTGTCTGTTTACTAACACAGATATCCAGTTCACACCAAGTAAAGCCCCTTTTCCTGACCCTCAGAAACTCCTCTTCAACCAGCTGTGTAGGATAGAGACATATATTCATTGTTTTTTTACTAAAAAAATGATGTCTAAATATCGGCACTAAGGTATAGAGCAAAATATTACATTCTCTACCCTCTCGAAGCATAGATTCCACCTGGGAGATAGATAAAAGATCAAGTACCCAGCATGATGAAGCTTGGAGGTAAGTGCTGTAGGAAGGTGGAGCAGGACCATGAAGGATTGCACAGTGAGGGTACTTATCACGGACGGTGTCAGAAAGGCTTGCAGAGGAAGTCTCGGTGAGGACCGGACAGACACAAGAGTAAAAGCTCAAGTGCCTCCTGAGTGTAATATTCTAGTCTACCCACTGTCCTTGCTGATCCCTGGAACATGCGGTATATTGTTATTTTTATTTTTTTCTTATCATATATGTATCTGACTAGGATTACAGTCACATTGCAATACCTAGAAGGGCATCTCAATTACCATCTTTTAAATGAATTAATAAAATGTAAGATGAAAAGATCAAAACCCTTGAAGGCAAGGTTTGTCTTTGAAAAAATTAAATTAAATCATGTCCCAATCCTTGAACTAAAACCAAAACAATTTAAAAGCCTTAGTGAGCTTTATAATCCTTGCAAACCAGGGTGTTTTGAAACTGGGTTATGTCCTCTTTCTGCAAAGTGTTAAGGGAGTGTTTAGTATCTATAACCAGTTCCATGATGAAGCCCACTTGGGGCCTGTGGTGTGTGAAAAGATTGCAATAGTCCAACTGAAGAACTAGGAAAATGAACCAAATAATCAGAAAAAGCATCTTATAGGAATTAGAAAGTGTTGTGGCTTGTAAGTAGTTGTCCCCTCCAGACTTTACGAGGTCATAGATTGGGGTTTTTAGACTTGGCTGGATCTAGGGGCTCTGACATTGCTTTGGGTTTAAGATCATGTGGACTATTTCATTAATTGGTTTATCATATTTCTAAGTGACATGACCTGAAAGGTGGGTAGCTTAGATGGAATATAAAGGAACTGAAAGAAGTTGCTGCTTCTGCTGCTGCTTGCTGCTCTTCTGTCTTTTGCTTGTTTTTCCATGGACTATTTCAGTCCTCTGTGATGCCCTCTGCTGTACCACCTTGCTTTGGAGCCAGCTGGCTATGAAACTTCTATACACTGTGAGCTAAATAAACTCTTTCTTCCTTTAACTTTGGTTATCAGGAATTTTTGCTCCTTTAACATTGAATGTTTCTACAACAAAGTGAAGTAACTAGAGCAGAAGATACCTTAGTACATGTTTCCATATTATTAACTCAATATGAGTCATTTTGAGCTGACAGAAGAAATATATATATTTTTGAAAATATTCTGGTTTTCCTCTTACAATATAGAATTTTTTATCTTTGCACCTGATAAATAAAACAATCCAGTGCACTGAAGAATGTGTCTGAGAAAGAAAAACAGAATTGACATGATTTTTTCCCCCTTTTTCTATTTGCCTGACACCAAGGTGCGAGGTTCTTGAGGAATTAATCTTTCAGTACACTGAACAAATTCTGGTGCTACTTAAAAAACTTTAGTCTGTAGAATTACTTCTTAGCTTTTGAACACAGTATCTGCATCCTAATTGCCCTATTTTAATTCTGAGTAATCTAATCCTGGGAGGTAAATTGGACCCTTTTAGTGGTCTATTAACTTTCTCTTACCCCTAAGGGGAAATTTGTTAAGTTTTCTTTGTGTGTTCCAGGAAAGCAAACTTTGGAACTGGCCAGTAAACTTACAAGAGGCTAATGATGACCGTGAAGTGAGTTTTTGACTGTTTTTAGTGTTATTTTGATTTCATTCCAAGTGCAGACTTTGTCATTAGCTGGTTCCTTTTCTTTCCCTTTTCCTTCACATTCAAGTCCTTGCACACACTGTCCACTTTTCTTTCTTAGCACACAGAAAAGTTAGGATAATTTCTACTCATTTTTCAGACCTACTTTACTCCCAGTATCCCTTTCTGAATCCCTAGATCTAGAATTAGTGTTTTTTTCTCTGATGTGCCTTTACTGCAAGTGCTGACCTCTTTGTCCTCACACTGGTCTGTAGACAGCAGAAAAGCAGCAGCTCTAGTTGGTTTCTCTATTATCTGGCCCCAAACAAAGTACATTATATCAGGTAGGATCTCAAGGTGTGTTAAATAAGCAAATAAATGAGTAAGCACTTCTTGCTTAGGAAGAAAACATACTAATTCAATCAATTTCTTGGCTGCCCTGAAGAAAGAAAGTAGTCATTAATTTCCCCAAGTTAAAAGAAAATTCATTTGTTGGGGGAGGCTGAAACAGGGTAATTGTCATGACTTCTAGGCTTGGGCTATATAGTGAGTTTAAGACCAGCTTAAACTACATATGACACAGTGTTTCAAAAAATTCTATAGACATATTCATTTGCTGAAATGTGAAAACCTTTACTTTAGAGCCTCTGTAATGAATTGTTTTAGATTTATATCAAATATATAGCTATACATATAACCTTACATATTTATACATTATATATATTTTATATGAAAGTATATTTTACATGTATATATTATTTTAATGTACATGAGCTAAAAATATAGACCTTGACTATATACAATTAAACTAACTTTATTTCACAATGTTTTTTGTAAGCATTGAAGAATAATTTAGGAGCAATGTGATTAGCTAATTATATAAGACTTAAGTATGTGAGGGCTGGGGATTTAACTCAGTGGTTTCAGTGCCTACCTTGCAAGCATGTGGTCCTAAGTTCAATCTCTGGCACTAAAAAGAAAAACCAAAAAGTATAAACTTATTTTTAACAATTATATATTTAAAATATGATACACATTTCATAAAATACAAAGGAAATTGGAGTTATTTTACAACCAGATTAATGGATTGTCAAGACAATATGCAGCTAACAAAAGGATATTAGAAAGAATCAAAAGAAAATTCAGAAGTTAGAATTGGCACAAACAGCCCGTCACTGTTGTAAGCAAGTAACAGAAATTGGCTTCGAGGAGTATGCACCAAAACATACAGGGAAAATACCTCATTCTGACTTCTCCCTTAGTGCCGGTTTTGAAAAACAAACTTCACTTAATACCTCTGCGTCTCACCAGATCATACAGCAGGAAACACATGAGGTGGTCAGCTGTTGGAAATTAAGTCTGTGTTTTACCTCCCAGTGTCCTGGTTTCTGTGCCTCCTCCTGGTTTCTGTTATCACTGGCAACAGAGCAATGTTGGGAGGCCACTGCAAAATCAAGAACTCGCACAATCTCAAACTGCTTAAGTCAGGTCTTTCTTCAGGGTGAAAATAATATTCAACAACTTTCAGCATGTGCTTACCACATCTGCACCCATTTTGGGTCAATCAGAAAAAAAAAAGAACTGCTAGAAGAAATAAACTCCCCATTCAAAAGTAAAAGCAGGGAAAGCCAGCTGCATACAAGCCCTGCAGATTGTGCTGATGAGATCCATGGATGGGCAGAAAGAGCTGCTTCAGGAAAAGAAAATCTAACTTTTGAGCAGAAAATGTGCAGCATACATATGGGACAAAAAAGTATTTGCCCTCTATCAAAAGCAATTCCTAGGAATTCGGGAAGATATTTTCATTCTATCCTCTAAACTATGCACAAAACAGCATTTTTTCTTATATGTATAAAATATATGTTTATATATAGTATAGATTTGACTGCTGCCACTTCACTATATATATATCTATTTTTTTTTTGAGACAGGGTCTCACTTTGTAGTTCAGGCTGGCCCTGAGCTCACTATGTATCCCAGGCAAACCTTGAACTCAGCAATCCTCCTGCCTCTGCCTCCCAAGTGCTGGGATTACAGGCGTAAGCCACCACGCCTGGCTCACTATATTTTTTTAATTGGGAAAATAGAAACATAAAGGAGCAAAGGCAAAAACCTTTGCATAGTCCCATCATGAAGTAGTACTTCTAATATTCCACAGAAGGCTAAACTTCACCCAGAATACTCATGGCCATCAATAAATTATAGGGAAGGATTTTTCTCTTAAAATTTTTATTAATTCTTTCTGCCATCAAACCTCTCCCTCAGTATGAGTTCTTAATTAGCAAGACAAAACCTAAGATACAACAGAATGTGTTCCATATTACTGAAATTGCTCAGTGGCTTAAGTTTGTTCTATTTGTGGAAGTCACAATTATGCCCAAATAGGGGTAGATTTGAAATTTTGGCAGACATCCAAAATAATCCAGAGTTCATCAGACATTATGAGAAAGAACGATGAGGCCTAAAACTATCTTCAAGTCTTCAAATGATGGTGCATAGCAAGTATGCAATTTGATCAGCCTTCTTCATTGCTAGTAAGAATTTCAGGATTGATTTTTCACATAGATCAGTTACTTTTCTCTTTTTCATGGGTCATAGTGATGCAGGGGAGCAAGGCTTAGCTCCCAAACTGAAATGCAAGTTCATGTTCTCTAATAGTCAAAGAATGAATTTTAAGAACAATGGAGGTTTAAGTAGGAACATTTTATTGAGAAAGAAAACTGCTGCCTAAGAGAGGCAGAAGGGGGAACCTGGAAAGGGGGTAACCCACCCATCTCACCTGGAACAAAGCTATGAAGTGAGGCAGGCTCAAAGTGGGGGCTTCCAATAAGATTGAAAAGAAACGGGAAAACTATAGTTAACCAATGGGATGAGAACAAGCACAGTTGCTTAAGCAATAGTGATCAAATGGGGTTCAATGAGGAATCAAGTCCTATAGGGCTTTTCTTGTCATGAGACTTCTCTAGACGTGCCAAAGTCCTGGCCCTCTACCCCAGGGGATTTGCAATCGCTGCATTCCCAGGAAGGGTGTGGATCTGGATCTTGACCCTCCATTCTGGGAGAATAAGGCCTGTCAGTCATTGCTCCCTGGGAGTGTAGTTTTTCATTGATGGTGCTGACCTTTGAAAGGATCATCTTTCTTGCAAGTCTTTCAAGAGCTGGCCCTATCTATCTGCCTACCATATTCTAGCTAGCTTTTCTACCTCTCGTAATAGGTAACGTCATTAACTGATCATCTCTTAAAGAAACCATTGCTGAGGAAATTGAGAAAGATTTCTAGATCCATTAATACAACTTAATCTTGATTAAAATTGCTGCTGATGGTTATTCTATCACAAGTACCTTATCTATATTTCATGTGAGAAAGGCTAAGAGAAATGCCATAGCAAATCATTATTCTTATATGACAAAATAGATTAATAACTAAGCCAAGATTAAATTGTTACTAATAGAAGTGAGCATTCAGATCTCCAAATCCATGCTTTTACTGCTGCTCCCCTACTTTACAGCAGACTACAAATTTTAAATATGCCTTTTTGACATGCTACGTGAGTAAAAACTTCATGTATAACTAAAAACCAAAACCTTTAAGGTTCTATAATGTTAAATAGTCCAAATAGCCAAAATCCCTAGAAACCCTAAAGAATTTTTAGTAAAATAACTCAAATCTGTATCTATATGTGAGAATTGCAACTGTACTCATTCAGTTTTGATGAAGATTAAATAAGGAAGTAAATGGCACTGTGATATATACATTATCAAGCACTGGAAGCACATAGAATGTTATTTTCTGT
Source organism: Thryonomys swinderianus (assembly GCA_004025085.1). Lineage (NCBI taxonomy): Eukaryota > Metazoa > Chordata > Mammalia > Rodentia > Thryonomyidae > Thryonomys > Thryonomys swinderianus. The sequence goes on from PVIC010054122.1 coordinate 10,587, forward strand.
AGACTCCATCTGGGTACAGCTGACCAAAAGAAGCCTCTTAAAGCAATGACTACTGAGAGAAAAATTTTTAAAAAAATTATCTTCTATATTACCTGATGTGGATGAATTTCACATATGTGTCCTCATTGCATCTACAACTCTTCACACTATGGCCACAAGTCTGCTCAGACACAAGTCCCTGCTTTACTTTTGTGAAATTTTTTTGTTTGTTTTTGTTTTTGAGACAGGGTCTTGCTTTGTAGTTCAGGCTGGCCCTGAGCTCACTATGTAGCCCAGGCAAGCCTTGAACTCAGCAATCCTCCTGCCTCTGCCTCCTGAGTGCTGGGATTATAGGCTTGAGCCACCACCCCTGGCATCGTGGTATGAAGTACTGATTGCCAGTGGGCGTACCACACCCAATATTGTTGTATGTGGTTACTGGGGATTGAACCAGGGACCTTGCACTTGCGAGGCAGGCACTGAAGCCACTGAGCCCCTTTTGTGAAATTTTTCACAGGGCCCTTATCAGTCCTATTTGGCAATAGAAGTAGAGCATGTCCCAAGCTCAACCTGCCACTCCACCATGCCATGTGACAGGAGAACTAGCTGAGCACATGAAGTAGCCAAATGAGCTCATGTCAACTGATCTCTATTGAAAACACTTAAAAGTTTCCTGCATCAAAATCTTAAAAGGCTGAACTTTATAAGGGCTGAGTGACACTTTTTAAAAAATTGGTAAACATGAAATGTACTAGCCTTGGGAAACTGCCAGGAAAATCACAAGAAGTTAAATTTTAGGGTACTTGTCAGTATAGTTGGAAAAATCATTTGGGTTTTTTGTTTGTTGGTTGGTTTTTTGCTTTTTGAGACAGGGTCTCACTTTGTAGTTCAGGCTGGCCCTGAGCTCACTATGGTGCCCAGGCAAGCCGCCGCAAACTCAGCAATCCTCCTGTCTCTGCCTCCCGAGTGCTGGGATGACAGGCGTGAGCCACCACGTCCGGCATTGTGGTATGCAGTGTTGATTGTTGGTGGGCGTGTCTCCACGCCCAGCATTATATGTGGTT
>PVIC010054123.1:0-11640 GCA_004025085.1 Thryonomys swinderianus
AATTTTTTTTGACAGTTCTTTTTGCAGTTTTTAGAAAGACAAGATGTTAGGTTGTTAATAATGCTTAGGATAGTTGCTTAAAATGTGCATTAGTTGTGTTGCCTGGATTGAGTATAAAAGGAATTTTTTCATGATTGGATAGAGGTAGTAGAGTTTTTGCCAGAAGTTGTGGATTTGGGGGGATGGGAGGATTGGTGGAGTGGGGTCTTGCTATGTTGTCCAGACTGCTCTTGAACTCCTGGGCTTAAGCCACCTCCTATCTCAGTCTTCCGAGCAGCTGGGACTGCAGAGGCGTGCCACCTTGTTTGGCTCTTGAGATCAGTTTTAACCCACTTTTAAGTGGAACACATTCTTGTCTTCAGTATCATGTGAGAATTAAGAAGTGTCATGTTTATAATTATTCAGTTATATTCACTGATGGCTTGTAAAGCAATAAAGTACCTTTTTTTTTTTTGTGTTTGTAATTTAGTGTGCCATTGTAATAACACTTTGCGTGGAGAATAAATTTTGACTTTTTTTGAGGTTGAAAACCCAGGAACGATAAGCATGTGTTGTTGTGTAATTACTCTAACCAAAAGATGTCATCCACTCTTGGGCACTTTATTATAAAGTGCAAGTGACATTTGTGTGGTCTGCCCTAGTTGGGGACTTCACTTGACTGGGGAAGTATTTGAACTGAGTGTGTTGTGGTAACATGCTGTTTTGTACGGCAGTATTAATTTGTTCTTTTGTGGTGCCACAGATTGACAACTGGGGCTTGAACATGGTAAGCATGTGCTCTGCCCCTGAGCTACATTCTCATCTCCCAGAATTATTTTTTTAGTTTTAGAAAGTCAAATATGTTAGAGAGCATAAAGATAAAGGAATGTTTTCTTACGGATTGATTTATAAGGAGAAAACGAGACATATATATTTGACGGGATTTGTTTTGTGTTAAATCATAACATCAGTGATTAAGAATAGCTTCATCAGTGTTTTATGATTTTTGCTTAAACAGGTGGCTGATGACATGAAAGACCATGAAAGTTGTGTACTCACAAATTACAACTTTCTTGACCTGTACTGGACTGTTTGTTTTGTCTAGAGTAACATTACCATGTCTGACTAAAGTAAGACTTTTCATGAGCCTGAAATAAATTTTCTTAAAATACAGTATAATTAACATTAAACAAGCAAAAATGAACAATCTAGACACTAATGACGATGACAAATTATTAAGGCAGGTACAATTGCCAGGGCTGGCTGGTAGAGTATGAAGTGAGGGAGAGGTGACCATTGTCCCCACTGGTTTTCTTGAAAGGGTGAAGAAGTGGGTGCTGGTAGCTGAGGTGGGAAATATGGGAGGAAATGTGGCGCCACAGTGGCTGGGCAGCTGAAGTCTTTGCTTGTGATGCTTGTGGAGCAGGTAGGTGAGAAAATCCCAAGTGATAAATTCTTCTGGGAAGACTACAAGGTGAATCACAAGCTGAGGACACACCTTGGTTAACAGGATAGTTTAACAAGGGCAGAGGGAATAGAGTGCATAAGCAGGTGATATAGAGAAAGGGTCGGAGAAGTGGGCAGAGGAAGCAGTGTTACACGTGGCTTGCTACAGACCAGGAGAATAAAGGGTTGGAGGAAGATGTTGGGTGAGAGGTTTCAAATATGTAACTTCACAGCCTGAGAGCCGCAGGACTGTTGCTAAACTGCCGAGCTTGGAGGCACAGGCCTCTCACTTGTGCCCCTGTGTGTTGCAGGTGAGCTAGGGATCTGCTTCATGTTGCCCTTTCTAGGCTCAGCCATTGCCTGGGACAGGTGAGGGGGAAAGAGCTGTGAAGATTGTCACACAGACATCCTCTGGTTTGGAAGCAACAGGCCATTTTTTCACAGTTCATTGCTCAGGCACACATGACCCTGCTAAACACAGTAAAAAGAAATTTTATGTTTAGCTTTTTAAGAAAGTACCAACCTCTTACCCAAACTGACCATGCTATTTTTTTTCCTACAGTGATGTATGAGAATTCTTTTCTTTGAATTAAAATTCAAGACAATAATAGATATTGTAATAACTACATAATTGCCAAGTTGTGAATAGTTGCCATCAGAATTTAGGATATATAGTTTAGTTTCATTTAGTTCATAAAAGTAGGACTTAGAAAAGTGTGCAACTAGGAAGGTCATTGTGGGTGGGTAGAATATTGAAATCAAAATAAATATATCCCATTTAATGAGGGTGAGGATATCACTCATTCTGGTGGAGGGAAAAATCTGGCAAGGTCAGACTTAGATTTAGAAAACTCTAAATTGAGAGGTTAGGGAGTTTGGATGTCTAATGTTAGGCTTTGGAGGATAACATTTTTTGAAGCAGGGAGGGAGAACTCTGGAGCCAGACAGCCCTCAATTTTAATCCTGCCTATACTGTTATTTATGGGGAGAGACCCTAGGGAGGGAGGTGTGTGAGCAAGGTCTTGCTCTTGGGTAGCAAGGCTCAAGTTGTGTAGTTGGTGATGGGTGTGGCAGGGTAAGGTCCAGATAGAGTGCACTGCAGGGAAAAACTTCAGTCAGCCTTGCTAACTGGTAGGTTTGGGGAATGGAGACAAGGGTGAGAGGAGTCAGAGGTTCCCAGGCTGAAAGAAGTACGCAGAGAAATTGGAACTAGATTGTGGGGTATGAGAAGTTGAGTTCTGCAGACATTGAGTTAGCTGAGATTGTGGGAAATGACACACTGTGGCCAAACCTTTCTGTGGGTGCTTACACTTCTCTCTCTCCTCCTCCCTGCCTCCCCCTTCCCTCCCTCTCTCTCCCCTCCCTCTTTCTCTCTCCCCCCTCCCTCCCCCCCCAGATAGGTACAGTGACCCTTTAAGAAGCGCGGTGGCACAGGAGATTTAGTTCAGTGGTTCCGGCACCTGGGCACCTGCTTTGCAAGAGCAAGGTCCTGATGTTCGATCATGCCTACCAGCAATCAATACCACATACCACAGTGCTGGGTGTGGTGGCTCACGCCTGTAATCACAGCACTCCCCTGGCAGAGGCAGGAGGATTGCTGAGTTCGAGGCTTGCCTGGGCTACATAATGAGCTCAGGGCCAGCCTGAACTACAAAGCGAGACCCTGTCTCAAAAAAAAAAAAAAAAAAAGCCACGGTGATACAGATGACGCAGACCAATCATACACTGCTAAATGTTACTTCCGCCCTTGCACCCAATCACAACTTGCCACAAGCGCTGCTCCCGCCCTCTTGTCCAAGCACGTCCCAAGCCACACTATATAAATGCCTATAACTTCCGTAATAAAAAGGAAGCTTCTCCACCAACAGGGAGTCGGGATTGTGACTCCGCGTCTCCGCTCACCCTCTCCCTCTCGAGGTCGTCAAACAACAGACAACAGAGACGGTACGGTAACTGGCCCGCCTGTTGACAATAGGCCACTGTGCTCTTTGGTCTGGAATTTTAGGAGCCCGGAGTTGAGGGAGTCCATTAGATAGAATGGGTGTATTGGAAGGAGGGGACTACGGGCCAGAAGTAGAGGGGCGTGTGCTCATAATGAATATAAGGGAGTCCCTAGCGTGACCAGAGATGTCAAGCTAGAGAGGAACCTGAGGCCTGCGTCAGGTCTGGTGAAGCCAGAGTGGGGACTGAAGTGCAGCACACATGGTACTTCCTTCTCTTGCCCGAGAAGTTTTGATAAAAGGAAAATAGGCCTATGAAAATGTAGAGTCCCCAAATAAAGCAGCTCCTAAGAAAATACAGAGGATGTATTTCACTTGGACGGACCCTGACATCAGTTACTCATGCTCATCTGGTGCATTTAGTAGTAATTAACACCCGCTGCTGTTGCTCCAGCTGGAGTTCTGCATTCATCCACGACTGCTGTGTGTTCTGTGACAATGCTGGCCCTGCTGTTGGGACGCACTAGCTGGACCTGCCAGCCAGACCATTTCCGAGGTTGGAAAGACCCTTTCAACTTCCTCTTGAGTGATGAAGCTGTATCTTAACCCTGACAGAAGTGAAGCCAGCCTATTTTTCATAATCAGGAAAGCAAAAGTGTTTGTTTTTGCTTCCTGGAGGAAGCCTGCAAGACTTTAATTTATTAAGGGGTTCTTTTGGGGGCACAGTCAATGCGTTGGGCCCTTCTGCCTGATAAACTATTAGATGCAGACTAGTACAGCAAAATGACTCAGTCTTGGTTAAAAATGAGTGACCCTTTTGGCTTTACTTTTTGTATCTCCAAGTTAACTTTGAAAGTGGCAGGGATAGGTTGAGGTTCTTTTCTTAAACTGTGCTTTGGAGAGATCAGCCCTCTATTCCTGGGATAGTGCTAGCATGAGCAGCAGTGGGGAGCCAGCAGGAGTGCTGCTGAGAGGAGAAGGATAGTGTGGCCCAAGGTGCCTTTCCCTGTCTTCCGTGCAGTCCCACTTCTCAGGGAAGCGGACAGACGTTCTATTGTTTAACAAACGTGGCCAGGTGGGTGCCTGGATTCTTGGCAGCCTGGTTTGTGTCATCAAGCACCTCAACCTTTCCTTAAACTGAACACTGGGAATATTTCCCAAGATACCTCCACTGAGAAGGAACAGTAGGAAACGGTTGGCACAAGCATTTTTGAGCTGACTCCAGGAGCACAGTTTTGATTTCAGTATCCATTTTAAAAATATACTTTGGAAGGAGGAAGGGAATAATTGATACTGCCTGTCAGAGAGGTGTTAGGGGTGGTAGAGACACTTTTTAGAGGTTATTTAAATGTGAATATCCTTGTTTTATTGTAGATTCTTTTGACAAGTGCTAGTTTTATTAAAAATTATCAAATCAGAAAATTGGGGAAATTATAAGATTGTAATAATGCATTTTTGGGATTGTTACTTAAGTATAATACTGACTCTTAGAAACTTTGAGTTGCTTTGGATTATATTTCTTTTGATCAGAAGGTTTTCCTCTAGTGGGCCACTTGTGTGAGTGACCTGCTCTGTGACAAACTCCTCATGGTGAAGGGGATACATTGGTCTCCAGTTTCCAGTAAGCTCCTTGGAGATACTCAGTTCTATTAGTCAAGCTGTGCCTGCCCCTGAGCCGTGCATGTTCAGTGCCCTTTTTGTATAAAGCTGGCATTATTGAAATAAACATACACTTGGATATTCCTATGAAATTAGAAAAATGATAAACCATTTGTCAGACCACTTTTTCATTTATAATAGTGTTTGACTTCTGAAGCTGCACTTTGACCTGCTCTGTGTGACTCATCCCATGTGATAACCAGAAAGATGGAGAAGGTGCCCTTTGATTTCACTTCTTCCTCTGTCACCCCATCTTCTCTTCTATCACCTGAGTGCTCATATGCTGATGAGCATGTCTCATAGCCTCAAACTCATGACAGTCCTCCTGCCTGAGCTTCCTGAGTGCTGGGATTACAGGCATGCACCACCATGCCCAACATCTTCTTGAATTCTGATTACATCTTGGAGTCTTCAGAACCAGGAAGTAAAACTGATGTTGAGCTGCAGGCAGTGGCACATACCTGTAATCCCAGCTATTCAGGAAGCTGAAGCAGGAGGATTTCAAGTTCAAGTGCAGCCTAATGTAAGTATTTTGGGTTCTTGTCCTGAGGGCAAGGGAAGAATGAAGCTGTCAGGACAGTAGTGGGGGAATAGAACTAGGTGTAGGTTATTAAAAGGAATAGCTTCTTGTCAGTAGCAGATTCTATTATCTTGTCTTTTGTGCTCTAGATAGGCCTTTGTCCCTTGTGCCTCAATTTCCTGAGCTAACCTCAGTTTATCCAGGTCCTGGCCTTTAGTTTATTTGACCCCTTGCCCTTTGTCTCTCTATCTCCTGGTCTCACTAGGAAGCTCAGCCAGATCCTGTCTCAAAATGTAAAAGGGCTGAAGGTGTAATTCAGTGGGAAGCACTTGCCTTGCATACATAGGTGCTGGTTTCAATTGCTAGCATTGCAGAAACAAACCAAAACTGAGCCTATACTGCTATAGAAAATAGTTAAATGCAGGGTTTCTTTGTGACACTTATTTGACTTCTGAGGGTAGAAGATGATTGAAAACACCTGGGAATGTAGCTCAGTGGTGGAAAACTTGCCTAGTGTGTTTGAAGTCCTGGATTCTATTCCCAGCATCAACCAACCACTCAACCAGCATACCATGATATATTAAACCACAGATGTTCATAGCATCAGTTATTTTAACCAAAGAGAACGAAAAAAATGTACATCAACTAAATGGATAAATCAAAATGTAAATACATAAGAGTGGGTAATGCTGGCAGTAAAAAAGAATTTCTGCATTATATGAACATGTGCTACAAGCAAGATGACCCTTGAAAGCATTGTGCTAAGTGAGGAAACATAATCACAAAAGACCATGGCCTCTTACACAGTACTGGAATGGGAGTGGGCAACTGCCCCTGCAAGAAGGATGGGGAAAGTGTGAAAGAGACTCTAGGGAAGGGCTGAGAGAACTGGCCCCCCCCAGAAGGGATGGACAGCAGACTCAGATCAGGAGATGTAATTAATTAGTGACTAGTTTGAGTTGGCTATGGTGCTGCCCTGGGGGATGTTGGGAAAGGGGTCACTTGAATATTGGACAGAGGAGCAGCAGTGGGACTTGACATGCTTATGCTGGGCCATTAACATTTCATCTATCTATCTATCTATCTATCTATCTATCTATCTATCTATCTATCTATCTATCTATCTATCTATCTATCTATCTATCATCTATTTATTTATTTATCTTTTTGAGACAGGGTCTTGCTTTGTAGTTCAGGCTGGCCCTGAGCTCACTATGTAGCCCAGGCAAGCCTGGAACTCAGCAATCCTCCTGTCTGCCTCCCGAGTGTTGGGATTACAGGCGTGAGCCACCATGCCTGGCACTGTAGTATGTGGTATTGATTGCTGGTGGGCGTGAGTCTCCACGCCCAGCATTGTATGTGGTTACCGGGGATTGAACTCAGGACCTTGGGCTTGCGAGGCAGGCGCCGGAACCACTGAGCTAAATCTCCAGCCCAACATTTTTATTTCTATTAGTACATGTTTGTAGTATGTAGTAATTGCATTCATGATGGGGAGGCATCTTTGGTCCTGTTAATTAGGGAACTGATGGAGAAAATCCACCTAATTTCTGTAGCTCAGATTATTGGTGTCTCTGACTCCTCAGGATGACCCTCCAGGTGAGTATCTGGTAACTACTCATGATTAGTTAGAGCCTTTAGTTGCAAACATTATAAACTAACAAAAGGAGTTTACTGAACAGATGTGGAGTATCTTACAGAAATAGAGCTTACGGGCTGTATTTTTTTTTTTTGCAAAGTGTATGTAAAATTTACCTTTTTAGCCATTTTTAAGCAAAACAGTTCTGTGATAATTGAGTATTCTCATTGTGATAGTTGGTATCAACATTATCTTCTCATCTCTAACTGAAATTCTCTATCAGTTAAACAGTAACCTCCTTTGCCTCACTTCCTGTAATCCTTTAAAACTTCCATTCTGCTTTCTGCATATTGATCTTCTCTAGGAACCTGCTGGTAAGTCTTCCCTTTGTCGATCCCCTCACTCCCACCCCAGCTACCTGTGTTTCTGGGATGGCTGATTCCCAGCCACCTGAGCCTAGGGAATAATACCTATTCTGCTGAAACATGATGCACCTGCCATGCCTCTTAGGTCACAATGTTCATTGCTATAACCACATACTAAGACATTCTCAATCCCCCTTTGCCTCACTACACCTAAGATCATCCCACTAACCTCTCCAGCCCTATCCATAAAAGACCTGGGTCACTAAACTGGACTGGGTTTCTCTTATGGAGTGAAACCAGGAGGTCCCACCTGGAACCTCCAAATTCAGACTGGCTGTGTTCTTTATTGGTCATCACTATTTACATAACATCTGGTATTGAAAACTTGGGAGGTAGCAGTCTAGAGCCCTTTGCTCTAGTATGTGGCTTCTCCACCTCTACCCTTCCTGCCAATAAGAACCAGAGGCCTCATTGCCTCCAGCCCACCAGACACCTTTTCTCAACACCTTCATCTATTTTCTCCTGTTCAAGTTAAATACCTTCCTAACAAAAATCAGAGAGAATTGAACTGAGGGCCTTTTCACTGAGCTACATTCACACGCTTCTCTCCCCTCTTATTTTGAGGCAGGATGTTATTAAGTTGTCACCTTGCCCAGGTGAACTTGAATTTGTGATTCTCCCACTTGAGCCTCCAAGAATGCTGAAGTTACAGGAGTGTGCCGCATGCCTGGCTATGACTTCTCTTTTTTTAAATGTTGATTTTATGGTACATTTTATACATATGATCCCATTCAACATTGAGAATTTGTACCTGTACATGATGCAACTTGATTCTTTTTTTTCTCATTCCCCTGCCTACCCTACAACACTTATGTGTATGTTTTCAAGGTACATCCACTTATGTATAAGTAACTCAAATTTATTATTCATTAAGGCTAATACTTCATTTTATAAAAAACAAAACAAAACACATCTTCTTTATCCAGTCTTCCATTGATGGGCATTTGGGCTGTTTACTTAGTACAAACTGTGCTGCTATAAACATTGGTGCACATATGTATTGTTGTCACGGGGGTGTGCACAGGAGGGTGAGGCGCACCAAACTCTGGGGAGGTTTCTGGAACGTTTCTGTTTAATGAATGCATTTTAGGGCATTTTATAGCACAAGCGGTGGGAGGGGTTTGCAGTGGCTGTTGGAGACTGGTCTATGGTTGTCAGAGGAGGGGCCCAATATTGAGGGGGACCAGGCAATCTCTGGCCGTGGCATGCTCTTTAGCTCAACACTTGCATAGGTCTCAATTTAGTCTACCAAGGGCCAAGGACTCTCTCAGGACCTAGAAGACTGGTGTGCAGTGCAGTTGGCTCAGCCAGACCTGGATTTTGCCATCACATGTGTCACTGTGGTATGATTTTTTTAATTCTTTTGTGTACATACCTAAAAGGGGAATAGCAGGATCAAATGGGACCTCAATTCCTAGTTTTTTAAAAGGGATCTGCACATGGGTTTCTACAGTGGTTGCACCAGTCTACATTCTCACCAACAGTAGAGAAGAATTCCTTTTTCCCACCAGCATTTGTTATTGGTTGATTTTGTGATAGTAGCCATTCTTTGTGGAGTAAGATGTTTTCATCTCTGTCTCTTGAATGATCAGTGATGTTGAACATGTCTTCATGTGTTTCTTTGGTCTTTTCTTCATCTAAAAAATATCAGTTCATTTCAGATGTCCATTTTTGAATTGGGTCTTTAAATTTTGGGGGACTGGTCTTTAAAAATTCTTTGTATACCCTAGATAGTAGTCTTTTGCCTGGAAACAGCTGTTAATTTTTCCCCCCTCATATCGTAGGTTGTCTTTTGGCTTTGTTGGTGGATTCTCTTGCTATGCAGAAGCTTTTTTTTTTGGGGGGGCGGACAGGCTCTTGCTTTGTACTTCAGGCTGGTCCTGAGCTTACTATGTAGCCCAGGCAAGCCCCAAACTCAGCAGTCCTCCTGCCTCCACCTCCCAAATGCTGGGATTACAGGTGTGAGCCACTGTGGTATGTGGTACTGATTGCTGGTGGGGGTGAGTTACCTTGCCCGGGATTGTTGTATGTGTTTACCAGGGATCAAACCAGGGACCTTGGTGCTTGCTAGGCAGGTGCTAGAACCAGTGAGCTAAATCTCTGGCTGTAGAAGCTTTTTAATAAGATGAAATCCCACTTGTTGATTCCTTCTGCTAGTTCTTCTGCTGCGGAGGTTTTGTTCATAAAGTCTTTCCCTATGCCAGTGTCTCCAAGAATCGTACCTAACCTATTTTCTAGCAGGTTTAGTGTTTCTGTTTCAATATTTAGGTCTTTAACCTGCTTTTATTTTAGTTTGGTGCTTGGAGAAAGAGATAGATGTAGCTTTAATCTGTGAAAAGTTGAAACTTAGTTTTTTCTAACACCATTTGTTAAAGAGGCTATCTTTCTTCCACTGAGGATGTTTGGATCCTTTGTCAAATATGAGATAGCTTAGTATATCTAGGGTTGTTTCTGGATCTTCTAGTCTGTTCCACTTATCTCTTTCTTTGCCAGTACCATGCTGTTTTTATCACAGTGGCTTAATAGTATATATTCAAATTGGGGATTGTTATACCCTTTGCTATGATCTTGTTGCCTAGAATTGCTTTTGCTATTTTATCTCTTATGGTTCCAGATAAAGTTTTGGGTTATTTTCTCTAACTTTGTGAAATACCTTGTTGGGATTTTGCTTGGAATGCATTAAATCTATATAGTAGTTTTTGCATTATGGCCATTTTGACAATATTAGTTCTTCCTACCCAGGAACAAGAGATATCTTTCCATTTTCTGGTACCCTCTTTGAACTCCTTTTTCAGAATGCTGCAGTTTTCAGAGTAGAGGTCTTTCACCTCCTTTGTCAGATTGATTCCTAGGTATTTCATTTTTTTGAATGCTGTTGTTAAATGAATTGATTCTCTGGTTTCTCTCAATGAGTCCATTGTTCATGCACACAAAGGCTATTGACTTTTCAGTGTTGATCTTGTATCCAGCTATACTACTAAACCTGGTTATTAAGTCCAGCAGTCTTTTGGCTGTTTTTTTTTTTGAGACAGGGTCTCGCTTTGTAGTTCAGGCTGACTCTGAGCTCCCTTTGTAGCCCAGGCTAGCGTCAAACCCACAGCAATCCTCCTGCCTCTGCCTCCTGAGTGCTGGGATTACAGGTGTATTGTGGTATGTGGTTACTGGGGATTGAATTTGGGACCTTGTGCTTGGGATGTAGATGCCAGAACCACTGAGCTAAATCCCCATTGGCTGAGGTTTTAGGATCTTCTATATAAGGTATAATGTCATCAGCAAATAATGACAGTTTAACTCTTCCTTACCTAACTTTATTGCTTTTCTTTCTCTTGTCTAATTGTTGTGGCTAGAGTATCATGTCATCAGCAAATAATGACAGTTTAACCTCTTCCTTACCTATGTTTATTCCTTTTACTTCTTTCTCTTGTCTAATTGCTATGGCTATATTGAACAGGAGTGGTGATAATGGACATCCTTGTCTTGTTCCTGATCTTAGTATGAATGGTTTCAGTTTTTGCATTTAGTATGATGCTGGCTGTTGGCTTCTCATAAATAGCTTTTATCAGTTTGAGATAAAGAACATCTATTCCAATTTTCTGTGGGATTTTATTTGTTTGTTTGTTTGTTTGTTTTGAGACAGGGTCTCGCTTTGTAGTTCAGGCTGGCCCTGAGCCCTCTATGTGGCCTAGGCAAGCCTCGAACTCAGCAATCCTCCTGTCTCTGCCTCCCAAGTGCTGGGATTACAGATGTGAGCCACCACGCCCGGCTTCTGTGGGATTTTAATCAAGAATGGATGTTGGGGCCGGAGGGTTAGCTCAGTGGTTCCGGCGCCTGCCTCACAAGCGCAAGGTCCTGAGTTCAATCCCTGGTTACCACATATAATGCTGGACGTGGAGACACGCCCACCAACAATCAACACCGCATACCACAATGCCGGACGTGGTGGCTCACGCCTGTAATCCCAGCACTCGGGAGGCAGAGACAGGAGGATTGCTGAGTTCGCGGCGGCTTGCCTGGGCACCATAGTGAGCTCAGGCCAGCCTGAACTACAAAGTGAGACCCTGTCTCCAAAAAAAAAAAAAAAAAAAAAAAAAA
>PVIC010054124.1:0-11639 GCA_004025085.1 Thryonomys swinderianus
GGAACCACTGAGCTAACCCTCCGGCCCATGGATTCATTTCTTTTCTAACAAGTCCTAAGAACCAAGATTTTAAAAGATTGGGAGTGGAGATGGAGAGAGAAGCTACCAAGAATGGAAAAAGCTTATAACTCCTTTAAGTTATTACCCAGAGTGCTAATTTCATTTTGAAAAGGATTGGCATTGCAATTGTGGGTACCTTAGAAAAACATGCATTAGTTACAGTTATAAGGTCTGCAGATAATTGGAATTCTTGTGTTGGAACTCAAAAGTCCTTGAAAAACTGATGAATGAGCCCTGCCCTCCTTGGTGATGCCATGCAGTCAGTTTGCAGCCTGTTTGAATGGAAAGGGGGAAGAAGAACGGAGGTTGATCTATCCCTGCCAATGCCTGTGGATCCTCGACTGTGGCTTCTTCAGCCTTTTAATGGTGAACTGACACCAGATGCTCTTCAGGGAGCTTCCTGTTTTTCAGCCTCAGATTGGGGCTAAATCCCTGATCCTGAAGCATCCAACTGTTTGGAGTGAGGAGCTTTCAGGTTCTCTGGCTCTAGTGTGCAGACATCATTGTAAACTATCCAGCCTCTGATCCTTTAAGACAACCTAATAAATCCACTTCATCATTTTGCTGCTCTAACCTTGGATATGCATGTGTCCTGTGAAACAATGTCTTTAACTCTTTTGGAAAGATACCTAGAAAGGAGCAGTTGGCCCAAATGGAATCTCCACACTGATTTCCAAGGTGGTTGTACTAGTTTATATTCCCACTAACAATGTAAAAGGATTTCTTCTCCCCACAGCTTTGCTAGCAATTATTTGATTTTTTGATGATAGTCATTCTTTATAGAGTAAGATGGAACCTCGTTGTTGTTTTAATTTGCATTTCTCTAACAGCCAGAAAACAGAAAGCTTTAATTAAGGTAATGACATGTAATTTATTTTGAAAAAAGATCACTCTGCATGCAGTGTGGAATAGAAAATAGAGTGAAGGAGACAGAATCAAGTGTGGTGGCATTATCCTATAATACTAGCCCTTAGGAGGCTGAGGCAGAAAAAGCAAGACTTCAGAGTCATTCTGGACTACATAATAAGACCTTGTCTGAAAAACACAAGGGTAAACAAAAAACCTCCAAAGCTTCTAGGATAAAAGATAAAAGAGATGTAACCTTTAAGGTAACGAGACCAGATGAGAGGTACTGGCAGCATAAATGGGAATGAGGACAATGGATTTCATTGAAGGAAGTCAGTAGACTTCATTGTTTGGTTTGAAGGTTGGAGGGAGACTAGGGAGTGCTGGATCAAATCACCTGGGAAGGTTGTATATAGTTGGAAAACGCACAGGAAATGATCTTCCTTCCTTATAGCACTGGCTCTTGGAAAATGTTAAAGAACATGTTTAAAGAACATGTTTCCTAACCACTCTCCCCTCATCCAACACCATTATTATTAAGGTTATACATATTGGAGTGAGGTGTAGATCAGTTTGTAAAGCTCTTACCTAGCACATGTGAGGCCTGGCACTTGATGCTAAGAACCACACACACACATAAAGTTACACATTTTTATCATGCAGATTTTGGGAGACAGCAATTTTTAAGACTATCATCCCATATAGCTATTAAATCTCATTATATATTTCAGCAATATTTCACTAGGAGCTAGCTACCTAAGTAATAAAAACAATTCATATTATAAACTATTTGTCATCCTACCTTCACATTTTCCTAGTATTTTTAAAAAATTTCAATCTTGGGCCGGAGGGTTAGCTCAGTGGTTCCGGCGCCTGCCTTGCAAGCACAAGGTCCTGAGTTCGTCCCTGGTAACCACATACAGTGCTGGGTGTGGAGACTCACGCCCACCAGCAATCAATACCACATACCACAGTGCTGGGCATGGTGGCTCACGCCTGTAATCCCAGCACTCGGGAGGCAGAGACAGGAGGATTGCTGAGTTCGAGGCTTGCCTGGGCTACATAGTGAGCTCAGAGCCAGCCTGAACTACAAAGTGAGACCCTGTCTCAAAAAAAAAAGATTTCAATCTTTATTAGTACATTATATGTACCTCACAGTCACGCTCAATGTTGAGAATTTGTACCAGTATATGACATGACTTCTCATTTTTCCCATTTCCCTACCCAACCTACAACCCCTGCCCCCTTTATAGCTAAGATTTGTTTCCCTTTTTTACCATCACAGTTTTCTTTCCTCTCATTACTTATTCAGATACCCCACTTTCCTTTAAATACTTTCTATTTCACAGCATTTATCATACATTCTAGAACTCATTTACATCTTCAGTTTCTCATACCAAAGAAAAGATAGGATATTTGCATATCTGTGACCTATTTATCTCACTTATGAGTATGTCCTCAAAGTATGTCCATTTAAGTAGAAATGATTCAAGCTTACTCTTTATGGCAGAGTAGTATTCCATATACATATACATACATATATATACATGTATATATACATGTATATATATATATTTAAAACCCACATTTTCTTTATCCAGTCTACAGTTGATGGTTATTTGTATTGTTTCCAAGATTTAGCTATCACAAATTGAGCTGCTACAAAAATGGGTGCACATATGTCACTGTGATATGAATCTTGTAATTTTTTTTTTTTTGAGACAAGGTCTCACTTTGTAGTTCAGGCTGGCCCTGAGCTCACTATGTAGCCCAGGCAACCCTTGAACCCAGCAATCCTGTCTCTGCCTCCCGACTGCTGGGATTACAGGAGTGAGCCACCACACCCTGCCCTGTTGTATGTGGTATTGATTGCTAGTGGGCATGAGTCACCATGCCCAGCATCGTTTTATGTGGTTACCTGGATTGAACTCAGGACCTTGGGCTTGCGAGGCAGGTGCTGGAACCACTGAGCTAAATCTCCAGCTTGCATTTTGTAATTTTTTGTGTGTATATACTCAACAGGAAAATATCAGGGTTGAATGGTACTTCTAATCCTAGGTTTTTTTGTTGTTGTTTTGAGACAGAGTCTTGCTTTGTAGTTCAGGCTGGCCCTGAGCTCACTATGTAGCCCAGACAAGCTTCAAACTCCGCAATCCTCCTTTCTCTGCCTCCTGAGTGCTGGGATTACAGGAGTGAGCTACCATGCCCGGCTCTAATCCTAGTTATTTGAGGAATCTCCTACAGGATCTCCATCTTGGTCGTACCAGTATACATTCCTACCAACAGTGGAGAAGGGGTCCTTTTTTTCTGCAGCCTCATCAGCATTTGTTGCTGGTTAACTTCAAGATAGCAGCCATTCTTTGTGGAGTGAGATGAAATTTTAGTGCATCTCTCAAATGGCCAGTGATCTTGAGCATTTCTTCATATGCTTCTTAGCTGCTTTTACATTTTCCTCTGAAAAGTGTCTATTTCAGATACCCATTTTTGAATTGGGTCTTTAAATTTGAGGTTAAAGATATCAGGATAATAGTTCCCAAGGCTTATCATTTCCTGTGCTGTGTTGGATACTGCTGATGATAATGACTGTATTATGTCAACAAAGATAATGTAATTGTTCTGTTTAAGTACCTCCCATGGTGTGCCAGAAATGAGAATATTTAAGGGCCATTACAGATCCAAGGAGGACAACTCAGGAAGTAGCCACCTCCTAAGGGATCCAAATTCTAGGAAGAAAGAGACTTGTAACAAACATTGCCCAGACACCAGTCAAGGAATTAAACTAGTAACATCAGCAACAACAAAGGAATAGCAATGGGAAAAAAATTGAAAACTCAGGTACAAAGATCATCACCACAGGGGAATCCAGGGATAAGGGACATGGAGCAAACAAGCTCAATCACCAGGACTCTCTGAGCTGGTAACAAAAGCAGATCTAGTAAAATGGAAATCAGAAATAATCTCTGAGGTGAAGGCAGAGATACTGCCCATAGTGAGTGAGATGATTAATAAGGCTATAGAAGAGCTCAGGGACATAATAGAATCTGAGATATCAAAAGCAATAGAACTTGTTAAACAGCTTCAAACTGAGTTTAGGGTGATTAAAAATGAGAATGAAGCCGGGTGTGGTGGCTCGCGCCTGTCATCCCAGCACTCAGGAGGCAGAGACAGGAGGATTGCTGAGTTCGAGGCTTGCCTGGGCGACATAGTGAGCTCAGGGCTAGCCTGAACTACAAAGTGAGACCCTGTCTCCCAGAAAAAAAAAAAAAAAATGAGAATGAAGGTTTACAAAGTGGGATGAATGAAGCTGAAGACCGAATTTCAGACCTATAGGACAGTATCCACCAATGAACAGGAAAGGCATAATTTATGGAAAATGGCAAGGGACCATGATAAATCAATCCAGTAGCTCCTAGACAATGCAAAGAAAAATAACATAAGACTGATTGGAGTTACTGAGGAAGCAGGAGACAGTGCAAAAGGCATTAAAAAACTTCACAGAAATAATGGCAGAACACTTTACAGGAAAAGAAAAAGAATTGCACATACAGATAAATGAGGCATACAGGACTCCAAATGGCCATGATATAAAAAATCTACACCTAGTGTTCTTTTTAAAAACATGAATGCCAAAATGGTAATGTGAAGTAGGAAGGAAATATGCAAAAAGAGGGAAAGGGTAGATAGGAGAAAAGAAAGAAAAATTTGATAGTAAAAAAAGGGAAACAAAGCTTATATATATAGGGCTCAGGGCTTGTAGGGAGGGCTGGGGAATGGATAAAGATAAGGATCAAGATGTCTCATGTACAGGTACAAGTCCTTAATGTTACATATGATCATGTTGTATGTATAAAATGTAACAATAAAAGCAATTTTAAAACATTATAATTTATTTGCAATGCTGGGGATCAAACCCCAGGGCCTTCCACATGCTTGTCAACTGCTCTATCACTGAGCTACACCCTCAGGCCCAAAACATGATTTTTCATGCCAACATACTTCGTTATATGAAAATATAATTTATATATTTCTGTTTGTAAGACTTTGTCTTTTGCAACTTTCTCTTGCCTTTGTAGGTGCTATATAATGAATACAATATAAAAAGTAAAAGTACTGGATTAAGTGAATGAATATATTTAGGACTTTTGATAACTTTTTCCAAATTGCATGTTAGAAGAACTGTCCATCTTCTACTAATTGGATAAGAGAGTTCCAGGAGGTCAGGGGGTTAAGTCTGTTGAAAGGAAATGAAGTCACTAGGGCAGTGCCCTAGAAGGGGATGTTCTGACCCTGGCTCCTTCTTGTCTCTCTTTGCTGCCAGGCCACCATGAGGTGAGCAGCTTTGCATCTCTCACACCCTTCCCAGCATGATGTTTTTTGCCTCACTGCAGGCCCAAAAGCCACAGAACCAATGTCCATGGATTGAAACCTTTGAATGGTGCACCAAAACAAACATTTCTTTCATTTAATTTGATTTTCTCATATATTTTGTCATAGTGACTGCTGATATATGTCCACTTACTACTCAGTATTCAAAAATTGTGAATAAACGAATGAGTGAAAAAGTGAATGTCTCACAATAACTTGACTATACTGATTGTAATTATTTATTACATCTTTGAGATTGTCTCATTGCTACTTTCCTTAATATTTAGCTGTTAGCATGAGTTAACATAGTTTGCTGTAGAAAAATAGTGGTTAACTGATATTTTATTAAGAACCAAATTTATATATACTTACAAGTTGTGTTATTTTGAGTCATATATAATATTTCAATAACCTATTAACTTCTTAAAATCAACATGATAATTTATCTCTTTTATATAATTTCTTTGAGGAAGAATAATATATGCATGGCACTGATTACAGTACCTGTAAATAGCACAAGTAAATGTTGTTCATATTTTAATTATATTTGATTATATGTTCATATCCTTTGCTCATTTTTTCTGTGTTGTATTTTCTCTTAAATATTATAGGCCTACCTCTGACACATTTATTACAGACATTTGTCATCATTTCTGTTATTTTGTATATAATGACTTTTTTTTTTTTGAGACATGGTCTCACTTTGTAGTTCAGGCTGGCCCTGAGCTCACTATGTAGCCCAGACAAGCTTTGAACCCAGCAGTCCTCCTGCCTCTGCCTCCTGAGTGCTGGGATTTCAGGCATGAGCCAACACTCCCAGCATTGTGGTATGTGGGATTGATTGCTGATTGTGGTATTGTTGTATGTGGTTACCAGGGATGGAACCAGGGACCTTGTGCTTGCTAGGCAGGTGCTGGAACCTTTGAGCTAAATCTCTGCCCCAAGTTTATGTATTTTGAGAGAAGGCCTCTATCTGGTCACAAAAGAATCCATACTCTCCATCTTGTATCATAGCCTTCTTATCCTCTGGTTTCTAAGATATTATAGCAGGAAAAAGGAGGATAAAAGAAGCATAAACAGTTTCTGACTATATGGGCTTTCTACAAGTGACAGATATCACCATGGTTCACTGGCCAGAACTAGTCACATGAGACCAACATAATTATCAAAGAGCCTAGGAAACTTAGGTGAAACGTTCTGATGCTTACCAGTTGTCTATGCTAAAGGGAATGAGGAAATAATCTATTTTTCTAAGTTGTCTCACTATTCCTTTTCAAAGAATTTAAAAATTATGGGAAAGTTCGATAAAATAGCACTCATATTCCCCAAACCCTAATTTAGCAAATGTTAAGATTTTTGTATTTGTCTCTATTTTTTTGTAACAAGCTTTTACTGAAATACGGTGGTGCCTTGGTTCATGAACTTTATTCTTTCCACAATTCTGGTTGCAAACCAGATTGGATAAGAACAAAATTAAATTCAATGGTGACATTATAGGGAAATTTGACTCAGAAAAAATTAATTTGTAAACCAAGTTACATCTGTATATTCATATAACACAATTTATCCTTTCAAGGAGACCAATTACATGGAATTTACTATATTCACATTGTTGCGCAGTCATTACTAACATTATGTGAGGTCATTTTATGGCCTCCAAAAAAGCAATATCCACAAACAGTTGATATCTGCTCTCCATTAACACCCAACCCTGGCAGCAACTGGTCAACTTTCTGTCTCTGTGTTTGCCTCTTCTGGAATTTCATGTTTACTTATATATTACAGTATTTCTTACTATAGTATGTTGCCAGTTGTGATTGGCTTCTATCTTGAAACACCATGTTTTTCAGTATTATCTAAGTCAATACTTTGCTGTTTTTATTTAATATTCCATTGTTTGGAAATTTCATATTTTGTCTGTCTGTTGATGGACATTTGACTTTTCATTTTGTGCTGTCATGGATCATTTTCCTGTAAAGATTTGCAAATGAGTTTTTAAAAACATGTTTCTAATTTTTGAGGGTATATACTAAGAGTAGACTTGTTGAGTCATATGGTGACTTCATGTTTAATATTTTAAGAAACTTCCAATCTAATCTGTTTTCCATGCAGAGTATTTTGCTGTTGTTGAATGGAAGGTTATATAGATATGTTAAGTCTACTTTGTTGTGCTATTATTCAAGTCTTGTATTTTTTCATGATCTAAGTAGTTTTCATTCTACTGTTGAACATGAGGCATTGAACAATTATTATTGATGGATTTTCTATGTATTCCTTCAGTTCTGTCACCTTTGCTTCATGCATTTTGGTATTTTGTAGTTATGTACACATATATCTATAATTGTTAGGTATTTCCAATAAATTACATGTTTTTATAATAAAGTGTTTTGCTTTTTCTCTAATAGCAATTTTTCCTTTTATGTTTATCTGATATCACCATAGCCACTTTTGCTTCTATGTTTTAAAGTTCTAGGGATTGAACCCAGTGTATTGTGCTTGCTAGGTAAGTACTCTATCATTGAACTAGTCAAGGGCTCACTCTTACTCTTTTGATTACTGTTTGGATGTAATATGTTCTAATCTTAGATTTTAAGCCTACTTGTGTCTTTAAAGTGTTTTTAATTAAATATATGTAATATATTGAAATTTTTGCATTTCTAGAATTTAGTATAACTTGTGAGGTATTTGATCTACCCTCAGGGGGACACACCATCCTGCAATAAAAATTGAATAACCTGCCATTTCTGCACTAACTTGTGAAGCTAGTTTTACTTTATGTATTTGGGTCATTTCTGAAGGCTTCATTCCATTGATTATTTAAATGGCTTAGTTATCCTTGCTTTCTATTTTATTGGTTAATGTATTTCTCCCACTTTACTCTCCTTTGCCATGCCTGTGAGTGTGCAGGCCTGGAGGGGACAATCTATACCATATTTCACTGAAAATAAGACCTAACCAGTAAATAAACCTTAGTATGATTTTCAAAGTGCTCATAATATAAGCTCAAACTTATAAATAAGCCTCAATTAAGGTCATCAACAAGAGATTTGTGTAAGATGTCCATTGCAGCATCTGATGGAAGTATTGAATTGTAAAGTTACAATATTCATTTACAGTAAAATATAAATAAAATTTACATTAATACCTAAAGTACATGATAATATAAATATTTTAATTGAATTCTTTATTGGTACAATTTATATACATCTCACAATGACATATAACATTGGGGAATTTGTAACACTATATGACACAAATTAATTCTCAATTTTACCCATATCGCTACTGACCCACACCTCCCCACCCCCTTTATACATACTCTTTTATTTTCTTTCTGAATCATATTTATTCCTTTCCCCTCATTACATTCCCACACCAAATTTCCTATGGAAATTTCCCACTCTATAAAAGATGTCATACTTTCCAGAGCTCATTTGCATCTACAGGTGCATGAACAGGTGTTCATGTCAAAGACAAGATCCGGTATTTGCCTATCTGTGATCTATTGATTTCACTTATTAGTATATCCTCCAGGTGTCTCCATTTGCACATAAATGAATCAGTCTTGTCATTCTTTATGGCAGAATAATACTCCATTTTATTAAAAAAAAAAACACATCTTCTTTATCCAGTCTCCAGTTGATGGGCATTTGGGTTGTTTCCAAGATTGAGCTATCACGAACTGAGCTGCTATGAACAAGGGTGTACATCTGTCTTTCCAATACGATTTTTAAAATTCTTTTGGGTATATTCCTAGCAGGGGGATAGCCGGATCAAATGGGACCCCTAGTCCTAGTTTTCTGAGAAATCTCCACACGGATCTCCACAATGGTTGCACAAGTCTGCAATCCCACCAACAGTGGAGAAGGGTTCCTTTTTCCCCACAGCCACGCCAGCATTTATTGTTGCTTGATTTTGTGATAGCGGCTATTCTTTGTAGAGTGAGATGAAATCTCAGTGTTGTTTTCATTTGCATCCTCAAATGACCAGTGATGTTGAACATTTCTTCATATGTTTCTTGGCTGCTTTAACTTCTGCCTCTGAGAAGTGTCTGTTCATTTCAGATGCCCATTTTTGAATTGGGTCTTTAAACTTGGGGAGGCTGATCTGTTTGAGTTCTTTATATATTGTAGATAATAGCCCTTCGTTTGATACACAGCTAGTAAAGATTTTTTCCCATGTTGTTGGTTGTCTTTTAGCAGTGCCAGTGACTTCTTTCGCTGTACAGAAGGTTTTCAGTAGAATGAGATCCCATTTGTTGATTCTTTCTGCTAGTTGTTGTGCTATAGAGGTTTTATTCATAAAGTCTCTGCCTAAGCCAATGTCTCCAAGACTTTTATCTAACCTGTTTTCCAGCAGGCTTATTGTTTCTGTTTTAATGTTTAAGTCTCATATCCATTGTGAGTTTAGTTTTGTGTATGGTGAAAGAGATAGGTCTAGCTTTAGCTTTTGGCAGGTTAAAGCCTAGTTTTTCCAGCACCATTTGTTAAAGAGGCTGTCTTTCCTCCATTGGGGATGTTTGCCTCCTTTGTCAAAGATAAGGTGGCTTAGTGTATCCAGAGTTGTTTCTGGGTCTTGTAATCTATTCCACTGGTCCTCGGGTCTGTTACTTTGCCAGTACCATGCAGTTTTTCTCACAGTGGCTTTATAGTAGAGTTTTAAATTGGGGATTGTAATACCCCCTGCCATGTCATGGTTGCTTAGAATTGCGCTTGCTATTCTAGGTTTCTTGTGTTTCCAGATGAATTTTTGTATTATTTTCTCTAGCTCTGTGAAATATAGCGTTGGAATTTCAATTGGAATTGCATTGAATCTGTACAGTAGTTGTGGGAGTATAGGCATTTTGACGATGTTGGTTCTCCCTACCCAGGAACAAGGGATATCTTTCCACTTTCTAGTTTCCTTTTCTGTCTCACTTTTCAGAGTCCTATAGTTTTCAGAGTAGAGGTCTTTCACTTCCTTTGTTAGGTTGATTCCCAGATATTTCATTTTTCTGGGTGCTACTGTGAAAGGAATTGACTCCCCAATTTCTCTTTCAGTGAGTCTGTTGTTTGTGTAGACAAAGGCTGTTGCTTTTTGAACACTGACTCTGTATCCAGCAACACTACCAAATTTGGTAATTAAGTCTAGCAGTCTTTTGGTTGAGTTTTTAGGATCCTCTAGATAGAGTATCATATCATCAGCAAATAATGACAGTTTAACTTCTTCCTTTCCTATCTTGATTCCTTTTATATCTTTGTCCTGCATGACTGCTATGGCTAGTGTTTCCAGCACTATATTGAACAAGAGTGGTGACAGCGGGCATCCTTGTCTCGTTCCTGACTTTAGTGTAAAAGGTTTCAGTTTTTGCCCATTGAGTATGATGCTGGCTGTTGGTTTCTCATAAATAGCTTGTATTAAATTGAGATAAAGTCCATCGATTCCAATTCTCTGTAGGGTTTTGATCCTAAATGGGTGTTGGATTTTGTCCAATGCTTTTTCTCGTCTATTGAGATAATCATATGGTTTTTGTCCTTGAGTCTGTTAATATAGTGTATTACATTGATTGATTTACGTATGTTGAACCAGCCTTGCATCCCTGGGATAAATCCGACTTGATCAGGGTGTATGATTTTCTTCATAGCTCTCTGTATCCTGTTTGCCAGTATTTTATTGAGGATTTTTGCATCAATGTTCATTAGAGAGATTGGCCTATAGTTTACTTTTTTGGTGGGATCTTTCCCTGCCTTTGGAATCAAGGTGATGGTTACTTCAAGGAATGATTTGGGGAGTACTGCTTCCCTTTCAATATCATTGAAGAGACTGAGAAGTACTGGTATTAACTCTTCTTTAAAAGTTTTGTAGAATTCAGCAGTGAAGCCATCAGGGCAGGGCTTTTCTTTGTTGGTAGGTTTTTTATTACATTTTCAGTTTCCCAGATTGATATCAGGTTGTTTAACATTTTTATATCCTCTTCATTCAGCTTTGGAAGTTCATATGAGTCTAGGGATCTCTCCATTTTTTCTAGATTTTCCATCTTCTTGGTATATAGATTTTCAAAGTATGTGTTTATGACCCTTTGGACTTCCTCTGGGTCTGTGATGATTTCCCCATTTTCATTCCTTATAGCATGCATTTGAACCTTTTCCTTCCTTTGTTTGATAAGGTTGGCTAAGAGTCTGTTGATCTTATTTATCCTTGCAAAGAACCAACTCTGATTCATTGATTCTTTGTATTGTTCTGTCTGCATTGCATTAATTTCTGCTCTGATCCTTATAACTTCCTCTCTAGTATGTGCTTTGGGTTTGTTTTGCTCCTCTTTTTCTAATTGTCTGAGGTTCATCATTAGATTGTTTTTTTCAGTTTGCTCTATTTTCTGAGTGTAGGCA
>PVIC010054125.1:0-11639 GCA_004025085.1 Thryonomys swinderianus
GCCCAGCATTATATGTGGTTACCGGGGATCGAACTCAGGACCTTGCGCTTGGGAGGCAGGCGCCGGAACCACTGAGCTAACCCTCCGGCCCTGTACTATAACTCTTTATCCATGTCATCCCCTGTCACATGTCTTAACTCAGAGACACATACAAAAAATAGACCTTCGAACACTACTTTTATGCAACACGTTCTTCTAAGTTATAAGCAAAACTTCAACTGACAGTAAGTGTGTTTCTCTTGCTGAGCTCAGGAGGGAAGGAGGCACGGAGGGAGCAGAAGAGGTCCCCAGAGTCTTGCGCCAGCCTTTCCCTGAGGATATTTCATTACCTCTCTTAGTTTTTCCGCTTAACTGGCTCCAAGTTGCACCTAAGGATTTCTGCACCGCAGAGTGGTCGTTACTGGACAAGCACTAAAGTGTTCCATGGGAATAACTAGTTGAAGTTGACCAAGATGACAGAGCAATTTGTAAAGCTATTTCCTTCCACAAGGAGCTTTTAAGTGTTAGAATATCATGCCACTACAAAGAATTATCTTAAATGAGGTAATATGCTGTATTGCACTGTACAGGCTATAAGCAATTATGGAAGGATATACTTTCTTCACTTGTGTTAATAAGGCTGGCAGAATATAAAGAAATAAAATCCTGGAGCACATAACAACTCCAGAGGCAAATTGAAAGAAATTATGAAAGAATTCATTGTATTACTGAAACAAAGGGAAATGAAATGCACTGTGACAACATGGTATCAGTCAGAGGATAATATCACATTTAATAACCAGTGCAGAACAGAAGAGCGACTTCTGTGTTGATTTACTGTATAGAAAATGTGACGTGACAGAGGGCCCTGCAGCGGCCACGTCTTTACACACCGGGACAGCCGGCTGTGCTTTCCTTTGAAGTGTACAACGGTGCAGCCCCCCGGACCACGGCAGACAGAAGCCGAGGAAGTTCAGCTAAGGAGTCTTCTGACCCAGCCCCGTTCCGCTGAGTTAAGGCTCTGGCCCCTACTACCCAGAAATAAAATCTCAACACCAATTTTTCATTCAGCAACATAAACCTACAGCTAATTACTGTGGTGCCAAAACAGGGCTGCAGAAAGTATAATCTATTAGCAATAACTTGTGTCTAACAATATAATTGCATTGGGAATAATGAAATGTTCATTTTAGTACAAAATTAATAATGTCATATCAATGGCATTAATATTTAAGGATTCTTTTTATAACATCACATCATTAATAACAACTGCATTATGAACAATTCTATTAATATAAATAATAATACAAATAATATCACACTGCCTTTCTATAGTTACAAGTTTGCAACTGTAATGAAATGCTGTAAACATAATGGACCAGACCCTGCTGTGTTCAAGGTAAGGAGTTCTGGGAATATATGATTCTTTTAGATAAATAAGTTTCTTTTTGTTTTCTTAGACAGTAACCATGAGATATTAAAAAAATCATTAACTATTCAGAAAGCACATGAAAATTTTGTTTAACATTTTTCCATTGTATGTTTCTGAGGAAATGTTCAAATTGGGACAGTGCTCAGGAGTTTTTATTGTGCTGGTTCTTAGTTTTCTCTCAGACTATTCTTTTCACTGGGGGAGATAAGACTTTTTTCTTCATAAATTAAGCATATATTACATGTAATATTTTAATGCTTTAACATTACATAATATTTTATAGTCCATCTCCCTATCTTCCCGGGAGACTAAACTTTAGCCCATTCATTATAGTTAATTTTCTATTTATATGAGATCTCTCTATCTCAGCACTATATTCTAACACGTACAGACACCTCTGGATCAGTAGAAGCACATAGCAGGTGCAGGTCAAACTCGGCTCACGGCTTGGTGTTTTAAAAGTAAGTTTCATTGAAACATAGCCACGTCCTTTTGTTTACAGATAATTTATGGCTGTTTTCCTCCCATGACAAGAGAGAGGAGTGATAGCAATGGAGATTGCATGGTTCACAAGTTTACACGCGTACTACCTAGCTCTTTCCAGAAAATGTACCTTGACTTCTAGTTAGTAGGCGGAAAATATTTCAAACATTTTCAGAATCTAGGTAAGGAAGAGAAAAGGAAAGAAAGGGAGTTAATAAAGTATCCTTATGTTTGCATTGTAATATTCTTGTTGAAGCAGCATTTATTTATACTTTTTTTTATACAGGGTTTTCCTCTGCAGTTCAGGCCAGTCATGACCTCACCATGGAGCCCGGTTTGGCCTTGAATTCATAGGGTTTCTCTTCCCTCGGTCTCCTAAGTGCTGGGATGGTATCATGTGCCACCGTCCCGGGCTAAATGTGTAATATTAAACTCAAAGCTGGACAGTGAGAAAGACTTTATAATAAATCCTTGTTGGCACAACATAAAGGACAACTGTTATTTCATCATTACTTATAAAAGATGTATCAAAAATACTAACAGTTTTTTTCTTGGCAATATTATTTTCTATATTTTCCATTATCATTAGCACAAAATCTTGTATATAAAAACTTTTATTCAGTGACTTTTGAGTATAAACAATGACAGGCAGAAGAGTTCATAGATGCTTTGATTACCCTTCACAGAGTTTCAACTTCTGTCCAATTTTATTATACCTGTCTTACGTATTGTGCCACAACCTCTTTTCTGTTATTTTGATAAAATAAATAAAATAATAGGTAAAATAAAATTTTGTTTTGGTACCAGGAATTGGACTCATGCCCTCGTGTTTCAAAGGTAGGTGCGATACAAAAGGTATTAATTCTTCAACATTTTAGCAAGTAGACCTAAACAGACATTTGTTTTTAGCATGACTCCAAGATCTTTACTAAATATACAATAATCAGTACTTGCTTGCTCTTTACCATGTACAGCTTCTGTCTGGAGTCCAAATTGCCCTATAAATATGCCAAGTTAAATGTTTAAGTAAGAATTCAAATACTATAAATTTACAGGATTTTTACACCTAGTATTAGTTTTTTTTTTTAAAGGCAAGTTACTTTCTTGATTTTTTGTTTAGAATACTTTAGTGCATTCTAATCACAGAAGAAAAGAAGGGGGCAATATCAAACAATATAAAAGTCCTCAGAATGAAGAGGAGAAAACTTGGGTGTGGTATGACTATGTTCTCAAATATGCAGCCTTCCACCTCAGCGTCTACTCACTCTTGTAAAGTGAGAAGACAGGACATACTGTTTCCAATTTTTCTTCTTGCTAGGAGCTTAAAATCATGCCGAATGCAGTATCTCAGGAAACAAGGAGGGGTTAGAGACCAGCATTCTCTAGTGCCTGAGATGCTCTTCCATACCCATCCCCCCCTTTCAAGTGTGCAGGTGACCACCTTAGCCCTTGGCCCCTCCTAAAGTTCTACAAGGACCAGGAACCCAAAAGTAAAAAAGCTGCATGAGTGAGGAAGATAAATACCTTGAGAATAAATCAGGACAATGAAGGGGTCAGTCTTTTAAAACAGAAATAGTTAAATAGACCAATGATGTAAAAGAAACATCTTTAAATTTTAAATTTTTATCAGCTATTTCTCAGACATAGAAATATTTTCCAGAAAATATAAAGAACTTCATAAGATCAGATCCTCCAAATTAAAAAACAAATCTAAAATTGGGCATCTGAAATAAACAGACATTTTCTAGATGAAGTAAAGGTAGTAAAGAAACACATGAGAAAATGTTCAACATCATTGGTCATATGAGAGGTTCAAATGAAAACAACACAGAGATTGCAGCTCACTCCAAAAAGAATGGCTGCTATCAAGAAATCAACCAGCAACAAATGCTAGAGTCTGTAGGGAGGAAGAAATCCTTCTTCATTGCTGGTGGGACTGTAGAGTTGTACAATACTGTGGAGATTCCTCAAATGCTAGGATTAGAGGTCCCTATTTCCCTTCTAGGTATATACACA
This sequence comes from Thryonomys swinderianus, assembly GCA_004025085.1. NCBI lineage: Eukaryota > Metazoa > Chordata > Mammalia > Rodentia > Thryonomyidae > Thryonomys > Thryonomys swinderianus. The sequence goes on from PVIC010054125.1 coordinate 3,911, forward strand.
AAAAATTAAAAGATTCATATCACAGAGACATATGTGCATCCATGTCTATAAACAGTTCAACTGTGTCATGTACAAGAAAAAATCTTAGTGTTAACTGTGATCATAATGTATGTTTAAAATATACTAATATAATCACTATAAAAATAGAAGCAGAAATTTAATGGAAAAAGAATAATCAGAACATATATAAAATTAACATAAATAATTTTCTATCATAAAACTGAGTGAACAACCTCAAATGCAGTGGGATCAGGATTGCCAAGCAGGAAAAGTAAAGATAAAATTTATACCTAGGCATATAAGAATCATATTAATAGTGTAAAAGAAAATGTCAAAATTTTAAAAGCACGAATACAAACAGAAACAGAATTATTAAAGCAATATGGATACAAAAAAGCAAAATAATGTTTTAAAAGTATTAATGGAAAAGAAAATTGAACTTAAGAAACTTGCATATAGCTAAAGATTTAGTAAAGAAATTCTCTGAAAAATTTAAATTTAAAGAAAAATATTCACTTAATGTACTCAATCTCATTTTGTATCTTTGTCACATTGTTACTATATTATGTTAATGAATATTTTGAAAAATTGGTAAAGACCTTATAGTTTTTTCATTAACTGCAAAGGCTAATATAAAATCATTAATGTAGTTGAACTTTAAAGAAGGAAGAAAAGAAACTCAGAAAGGCACTTCCAGATATAGAAAGTAAAGGTAAGCAGAAACCTTGTTAATATATATATATTAAGAGGGCCGGAGGGTTAGCTCAGTGGTTCCAGCGCCTGCCTCACAAGTGCAAGGTCCTGAGTTCCATCCCTGGTAACCACATACAATGCTGGGCGTGGAGACTCACGCCCACCAGCCATCAATACCACATACCACAGTGCCAGACGTGGTGGCTCACGCCTGTCATCCCAGCACTCGGGAGGCAGAGACAGGAGGATTGCTGAGTTCGCGGCGGCTTGCCTGGGCTACATGGTGAGCTCAGGGCCAGCCTGAACTACAAAGCGAGACCCTGTCTCAAAAAAAAGAAAAAAATATATATATAGAGATATATATATATATATATATAGATATAGATATATCCTTAACTAATAAAATTTAAAAAGAAGAGCAAAAGACATCAGCAAAAATGAAAATAAAAGTAAATAATTATCAAAATTTTTTGTGGATCAGTTGCAAAAGGAGATCAAAGTTTCAGAAATCATGATTACAAAATATCTTGTTGGTGAGAAAATGTAGATCTAATGTGTTTAAGTAATTTATTGGAGCCAAGTCAATAGTACTTTAAGTCCCCAAAAATAAACCAGCACACTAAGAATAAAATGTGTTCTATGAAATTCATATGTTGAAACCATAACTCATATTATGAGTCCTTCTTGGAGGTGCAAAGAGTGAAGCATTGACTCTTTGAGAAATGCTTGCACATTGAGAATTGGGTCCTCCTGAGTCCATTGGATCGTGGACTGAAAGTCCTCAACTGTAAGAAATAAGTTTTTGCTGTGTTTAAGGCACCCGACCTATGTTACTTTGCCTAATTGGCACAAATTAAGACACGTCCTAAAAACAAAAATAAATATAAAATATTAGACATGTGCAAAATACATAAAAGCAATGAATGTTTACAAATGAGATTGTGCTGAATGTTTGTTCGTGTGGTCCAAGGAATGGATGAAACAGAAGAGAACATCGTGTAGAGCAACGTCAGTAGGGAATTACGGGCAATTGTGAATAATTGTACCACTGCACTTAATTCAAAACGACATAAATACATGAATTAAATGACAAGCATATAAAACTCCATGTATTTGTTTTCTTGTTTTCATTAAGTGTATTATTGCTGCATTTATTATGATCATATTCATCTCTGGAGATATTTATTTGTACAATTATATATCTTGGTTCTTATTCTTTCCTTTAAATATCAAACTAGGTGTTCCTTGAAATTCTGCTTTTGAGACGTACTTGTGTTGGGATTTGCTTGTATGTGAGCAATACGGTAGGTCTTCCACATGTCAATTAAGTCATCTGCGATCATATAAAAATCCGGCGAGTGAATGCTGGAGAACAGCAAAAACCCCAACTGCTATATCCTCTGCCTCCAGAAAATGAATAGAGTGACTCTCAATGCTTTATGATGATGAAAAAGCTGCTTAAAAACACAGCTAGTTTCTATATGAAAGTGCATTTTATTGCTTGAGCTAAAGGGCATTGACATTTTGATTCCATAAAACACATTCTATGGGGGTTTTCAAGAATCTGAGAGGTTTTGCTTTACTATTATGAACCAGGAAAAGCAAGCTGCTATAAGCACGTGTGGTGCTGCTGCGGGTAAATGTTCTGAGATATTGTACTTTTACTGGGACCTGAAGGACTCTGAATTCTCATTTCCGTGGTGCTAGGAAAGTCATTTTAATTTTGCCCTGGTTTTCCATCTGCTAAGAAATTCTGACAGTGGCGTTTGAGATGGAGCAAATTCGCCTTCCTAGGATGAGGCAGTGTGTAAAGGAGTGCTGTCACTCTCTGAATGAACCTGGGTAATATGATTCGCCAATCGGAACAATGCAAAATGTGAACAGAGGGTTCTGATGTCTCCCTTTTCGAGCAATGTCCTTTTGAAAAGGTAGCACATGAAATCAGCAAAATGGGCCGGAGGGTTAGCTCAGTGGTTCCGGCGCCTGCCTCGCAAGCGTAAGGACCTGAGTTCGACCCCCGGTTACCACATAGAATGCCGGGCGTGGTGGCTCACGCCTGTCATCCCAGCACTCGGGAGGCAGAGGCAGGAGGATTGCTGAGTTCGAGGCTTGCCTGGGCACCATAGTGAGCTCAGGGCCAGCCTGAACTACAAAGCGAGACCCTGTCTCCAAAAAGCAAAAAATCAGCAAAATGGCTCATTTAGATCGCTGGCATTTAGATAAAGCCCGGAGGCCAACCGTGGTGCGGCGGCTGGAGAAGGGAGCAGCCACGCGTCCGTAGTGGGAAGCGTGGGCAGGACGTAGAGACGGAGGCACGTAAGCTTAAGCAGAACTCTTGCTCTGCCGCTTCAGCCTGTTTTTCTATCTCTAAAATGAAGTCGATGATCCTACCTCAAAAGATATTGCTTTTTAAAAAGTAAAACATATCAAGCAATTAGAGCAGAATTACCTCTCCTATTACTAGATCATGCAGCTTTCTTTCCAAGCCAGAAAGGTTCAGCAGTTCCCAGTCTAGTTTTTCTTTTATAGCATAAGGGTCTAGAAATAATTTCTCAAGTTGATACCATAAGCCAGTATTTCTCCTTCCTTCCCAGGCGGGTTTCCCTTCCGAATAAGTTGCGTTCAGGAGCACCGTCTCCGGAATGACAACAGGTAGACCGGGGCTGTGACGCTTCCATGTTTTCTTCCCGTCAAACACTTCCCTGTTCTGTTCGCTTCTTTAAAAAAACTTGGTTTTATTGGTTCATTTTATATACACATTATGATCACGACAGACACTGAGAGTTTTTACTGGTACATCTCACAGCTTAACTGCCATGTTTGCCGATTTCTCTGCCTCCCAAACCCTCCACCCTTTGTATACAGAAGGTTTTTTCTTTTGTAACCATCAATTTTTTTCTTTCCCTTCTTTACTTACCCTTGCCCGTTTTTCCCTTGGAATATTTTCTTAGTATTTTACAATACCAATCATACATTTTAGGACTCATTTACACCTTGTTTCTCATACCAGAGAAAAGATATGCTGTTTACACATCTATGACCTTTATTTCACTTACGAGTATATCCAAAGTTATGTTCATCTGAGTGTAAATCACTCAAATTTATCATTCCTTATGGCAGCATAATACTCCATTTTATAGAAAAAACTACATCTTCTCGATCCAGTCACCTATTGATGGGCATTTGGGCTATTTCCAAGATTTAGATATCACAAACTGAACTCCTGTAAAGATGGGTGCACATATGTTGCTGTGAGCTGAATCTTTATTCCTCACACCGGGCTCCTTGTACTTCACCCCCTTATTCCATGCCCTGCGCTGCGCTCGCTGCTGCTGGCACCAACCGTCTCCTCCTTGTTCCTGGGCGACCCCGTCACTCCGGCCAGCAGGAGACTTTCCTCCTAGAACTGGCTCTGATGTCCCACCTACCTGAGGTTAGAGCATGATTGTGCCGTATTTCCTTCAGAACTTGATATTTATTCCAAATATGCGTAATTGACCCACCAAACCAAAGATTCATTTAAGGCAAGAAGATCTTCCCTGGATAAGTTTTGAAATTCAGGCTATTTTAACAATGGATGTATAAATAACAAGTATCAAACAAGGGATAATTATATTTTATTAGTCCATGATTGCAGTTTGCTTCTAAAGGCCTGGTTTGATTGTGCCTAATGACTTTGTTTGTATAAATATATCTAATTTATTGAGGAAACAGTTAAAAAAAGTGTATACTAAACGCACATGTAGAAAATAATTGATATTACATAGCTACATGTAAAGTAATAAAATACAGTATTATTTGAAAAAATGTATTAGCAAGAGCTGACATTCTTGATGAATGGAAGGCCATCTAGTGTAAAACACAAGAAGCTGTGAATATATGAGGAAATCTAGCTATTTGAGAGACCACTGGCAAAAATACATGCTATATATAGATATATCTATATATGTATCTATACGTATCAAAGGAGAAATATAAAAAGATGTAACTATATCCTACCCTTAAGGCATAATATAAAAATTGGAGTTAAACAATAAATTCAAAGAAAATAAATACTAACTCTGGTCAATAAAAACAATTATTAACCTTTGTTCATGATGTGCCTTCTCGGTTTGTTATGCATGAACAACTGTGATCTGAAAATTTTAAAAGAAACAGTCCAGCAATAAGCAATGCGTGAGATTTAAGACACATGTGGCTCTGAAAACTTCACTAGTCCATTCTGTTTTGCCCAAGATAATAGCCATCTCTTTGCCCAGTGTGCCCACACTGCATTGCTATCCATCCGTTAATCACTTAGTAGTCACCTTGGCTATCACATCACTGTCAGATGTAACTGTGATTTCAAACAACCCTAGTTTAGTGGCCTGAACACATTTCATTTCACAGACGTTATACAGTATCAGATCATCATCATCTTCATCATTACCACCATCATCATTAGACCAAGAGTGAAAATAATGCAATAAAATATGAAGAGGTAAAGCACATTAATTCTATTTTTATTACAGTATATTTTTGTAATCTTTCTAGGGTATTGTTAGTTACTGTTAACTTCTAACTATGCCTAATTTTTAACTTTAACTTGATAATCAGTACATTTGGATAGAAAACATAGTCTGTAGATTTGGGACTATTGATTTCAGGCATCCACTTGAGGGTATAAGACTCTATTTCCCTCAAATAACAGATTATGATAAAATAATCTCCACCCCACAAGTACTAAGGGAAAGAATTTCATTATTATTAACTATAAGTAAAAATATGAAAATTGATAATATCTAGGGCAGGAAAAGGCATGAGAGAGTGTATCTTCTTGTTCCCTGCAGGTCTCTGGGGAGTACATTTGGCAATATCTGTCCGAATTTGAAATGTACAGTTTACTCCCAAATTCCACTTTTGGATACCTGTTTTGGAGATAACCATATATGTGTTTCCAAAAAATATGTACAAGAATGTTCAATGTTTTGAAAATAAATATATGATCATCTATAGGAAATTAACAAATAACGTGATATAGCATTAACTTGAAAAATTCTTTAGTAGACAGAAGTGATGATAATATGTGTTCATTTATATAGAAAATTCTTCAGTACAACTCTTAAGTAAGAAACAAAGCAAAACATTGCAAAATATACAGCTGTTTTAATTTAAGCAAAATTAAACACAGAAGCCAAGATTTTTAAAATCTACTAGCAGATTAAAGATCTTAATGACACAAAAGTTTTGGCAAGAAAATAATGGTAGAGAGTAGTCTAAGAAATTTAATTATGAATTAAATTATATTTTGAATTGATTCATAAATAAAAAGGAAAATAAATGAGATGATAAAATAAGGGAGGATAAGTCAAACAAAAACCTATCAAATTCAAAAAGCCCAATTTTTAAAAGGTAAACGAATCTTCTATATGATAAAAGCTGATTGTGACAGCAAAAATATAGTCTGGATTTTAATGAAACGTGTTTCTAAAATAATGGTAGGAGTGGGTTGGGATATTGAGAATTTTCACTGTGTTCTAAGTTAAGTAGACATTATACAAAAGAGCACTCTACACTCAAAACAAAATAAGTCACATAAATGGTAAGAAGACGAAATACAAGGGTGAAATAATTTACCTGATTCTTTTCTAGCCGTTAACATGTGGTTAACTTGAATGAAACTTCAGTTAAAATGTAAGAAATGCTTCTATGTTTGCTTTAAATATATTCTTCTATTTAATTTACTGTGAGGAACCATCCTGGAATTCATAGAGGAAAAGAAGTTGAATCCAATAACTCAAGGAATTTATAATCTAACATGAAGCAGCAGAAATGAGCAAGCAGCAATGCATGACTTTTGACTTAGTTGAGGCATGAAGACAACAGGCACAGATTCACACAGAGGGTCTTCTGCATATTGTGTAGCAAGATCACATTTTTATAACAGGCTGAGGACACAGCTGCTGGGATGCCAGCAAAGGGGTTCTCGTTACGGCCACACGCGGTAGCAAAAGAGGAATCCTGTTTGCAGGAAGCAGCGCCTGCAGTTTAGTGTGCACGTTGAAGATTGCCCCTCCAGTTCTCAAGCTCTGGTGGAACTTTCTAAGTCAGCGAGGGCTAGAAATGTCCAGATGTCACGACTTGAAGGCAAAACGCCTCTGAAGGCACGTGTGGAGAGCCCACTGGGCAGGGAATTTGAGCTAGATCCTGAGTCTAAACTTCCTTGATGTGTTGTAGGGAAGAACTGAAGCTCAAATGGGGAAAGTACTTTAAAAGAGCTGAGAATTGTAAATGCTAAAAAGCCTTAGTCAAATCAGAAGTGTCATTATGACATCTTCACTTTAAGTATGTCACAGATAATAGATATTAGCCACATAAATGAAAAATATTCTCTCAAATTTATACCACCAAAATTAATACTTTATTGATTGAACACAACCATTTATTTTACACTAGTATATGGTACATATAGCATAATAACATATTTAACATAAATATTATGCTACTTAAGAACAACAAAAATGCAAATTGTGCAAAATGTTTCTTAGGGATCAGAATGCTTTAAAGCAGAAATTTCAAAATTAGCTACTGATCAAACTCCCTGATCCTAAGAAATCATCTGGAAGATAAAATAGCAGCTACATCACAATAATGTTACAATGTCGGAATAATGAAATAATCTCTCTGAAGTATTTCGCATAATGCCTGGTACAGTGGAGAAGCTAAGTGTCAGTTATTACCATTGTTGGCACAAACAGGAAAGCTCGGAAAGTCAGGAGGAGCTCTCCTCGGTCCTGACTCCACTTCAGGAATTTCCTACAAGCTAAATTAGGAGACTGAAGTCAAAAATAATTTTCGAGGGCCGGAGGGTTAGCTCAGTGGTTCCGGCGCCTGCCTCGCAAGCGTAAGGACCTGAGTTCAATCCCCGGTTACCACATAGAATGCTGGGCGTGGTGGCTCACGCCTGTAATCCCAGCACTCGGGAGGCAGAGACAGGAGGATTGCTGAGTTCGCGGTGGCTTGTCTGGGCACCATAGTGAGCTCAGGCCCAGCCTGA
>PVIC010054126.1:0-11634 GCA_004025085.1 Thryonomys swinderianus
TTCCCCTCCTGGCCTGACTGGGACGCTGTGAGGAGCGGGAGGACAGTGCTTCCTGAGCATGGCGATGTGGTGCAGACAGGAAAGACTGTGGGCTTCCGATGGAGACTGGGCCTCACGGAAGCGTGCTACCTTGTCCATTTTCTGTGGTTATTACTGAATCCCCAAAGATAAGTTGTTTATAAAGAATTGAGGTTTATTCAGCTCACAATTCAGGAGGCTGTTGGGCAAGGAGCCACAAGGTCCTTTGCGGTGGGGACTCTTTGGGTCCCCAGGCAGCTCAGGGCCTCACAAGGAGAGACACAACACTTGTTAGCTCAGGGCCCTGGGCCTAGCCTTATATAACCACAGCGCCCTTACAGGGACCACCGTCCTCAGGACCTCATTTGAAATACCACAGAACATATTCCCACCCTCTTAATTTGATTTCCAAGACTTAGGGGGGATATTCACACCAAAGTGCTCTCCTAGCAGTTGTGCGACCAGAAGCACACTGTTGAACATTTAGAAAGTCCCTCTAATAGTTTACAGAGGGTAACAGTACAACAATCAGAGATGTGGCAAAGATTACCGCACCAAGTGCTGCTTGGTACCTGGCACAAGATAAGAACACCATTATAGGTTATGTTCTTTCCACTTCCTTCTTGGTGTCAGGCTCCGTCCTTACTGCTGTCTGTCTTGATCCCAACCTCTTTCCAAAAACTAAGGTGTAAATTCCCAAGCCATTCATCTTGCAAACGTGGACAGCATAAGTGAGGCCAGCAGAAGTAAAGAGCATCCTACTTGAAGTTCATTAGCTCCACAGTGACAGGAAGAGCTGTCCTGTTCCATGTTGCTATATCCGGCTCTGTATTCCTGATTTTGTACTCTTTTTCTCCAAGAGGCATCCCCAATCACACTGAAATCAGCTTTGATGGATGCTATTTAGAGCAAGACAAGAAAATCTACTGCACTAAACACTTCATCAAAAAACAAATGAAATTAAATTTCCAACTCAATATTACAAAAAGATCAAAAAAGGAAATGAAAAGAAAGCACAAAAAAGAAAATAGAGAAGCATACATTAACAGAAGGCAATAGAGTAGGAATACACATAGTTAATAAAATCCTAATTAAAGGCTCAAATATACATTAAACCAATCATTAAGATAAGAAAAATAAGAGAAATCAAAAATATATAAAATAAAAAGAAAATAACTTATAAGAAACTTCCCAAATTATGAAAGACTAGAAGCTTCTACACAAATAAATTTTAAAATCCAGGTGAAATATTTCTGAAGAAAATAAAAATTACCAAAATTGCCTATCCATTTACTTCAAACAGACCAATTTCCACAAAAGCACCAACACAAAAAATTCTATACTTTCAAAGACCAACTTTTGCAATATTCTACACTTCAGAACACAAAAAGGAAAGCCACCTAATGCATTTTGTGAAGCACATATAACAGTGCCAACCAAGTCATATAAGGATAGCATAAAAATACAGGTATCACTGATAAAAATCATTGTGAAATTTCTAATCTTAGCCAACAGAATCCAACATCATATGAAAATAAAACACTGTGAATTGAGATTTATTCAATATTTCAGTTGGTTTGCTATTAGAAATTTACCACTATCATAGTCTGTATTAATAAAGAGAAAAAAATCGTTTATTTATCTCCAAAGATGTTGAGACAAACTTTAACAAAAGACAAAGCCCTGTGTGAATTAGAACGCAGAAAATCCATGCTGGAAATTTAGCTCAGTGACTCTGGTTCCTTCCTCACAAGCACAAGATTGTGAGCTCAATCCCCAGTATCACAAAAAATAATATATATACATACAAACTGGGCCAGGGATTTAGCTCAGTGGTTCTGGCGCATCCCTTGCAAGTGTAAGGTCACACGTTCATCTCCAGTACCTAAATAAATAAATAAATACATCTCAAGAAGATGAAAACCAAGGATGCCATTCCAGGATAATAGTTTGTATATCTCTGTCCTAGACATGTCTCATTTAATAAGGAAGTCTTAGAGGCATTTCCTCTAAGCTAAGAAGCAGCGGCAGGTGTCCACTGTCTCTGTTATCTTCAGCCTTGGACCAGAGATATCAGCCAATGCAATAAAGCAAGAGAAAATCAGGAGAGTCATAGGAACTGGTAAAAGATGTGGAGATGACTGCAAAGGTTTCTCGGGTTGGTAAAGCAGTCCTAGAAGTGCTCACAACAAATACTATCCACTCTAACTCTTTTTAAGTGAAATCCTGATATTAGCGTTTCAGCCCCTCCCCAGCTCCTGTGGTGTGTTTCTTTTACCTATGAAATTTCATGGCTTAGAGTTCAGCACAGTGAACACAATCTATTCTGAAGCAGCAGAAGGCATGCACTGCAACTCTGCCATTCAGGCTTTCTCCGGTTATGCTCTTAAGCAAATCACTTTCCCTTGCTGGTTTTAGGCTAATCTACTTAGCAGGGCGGCAGCCCCTGCCTGATAGTTCAGATGCTGCCCATGTGATACTGTTGAAATCCTGTTCGCCTCTTCTATGCAAATACAAAGCCAGTAGGAAAGACAGCTCACTAGTGCAAGAATGACTGCAGTGACTCTCCTTGCCTGGGATTCTTTCCTACCTAATGTATCTTCCTGCTGCCCAAAAGAAACACTCCTTTTGGACCAGAATTCATGTGCAGTAGCGAAAACACACTGGAAAAACTTCCACAAATCCAAGACCTGATGAGAGAGAAACAATGACTCATCCTGAATTTTGGCTCACACTCCTTTGTAGGGAAAGACACAAGAGATCCTACCAGCTGTGGGAATAAAAAGAGCATTCTGTTGACACAGTGATGAACCCAAGGCTAAGGACAGAGTGGCAGGAGTTTCTACTCAGAAAAAGAAGACAAAGACGTTCTCTAATCAGGCTCCTGGGAGTCCTCTTTCTGACTCCCTCCTGGGTCTGCTTAGTCAAGGCTTACCAAGAAATTCCCTAATCTTGAGATCTGCCCAAGTTCTTCATTCCCTACCCTGATATCTTATCCTAGCCTGTCTTCAGCAAGGAACCGATTGAGTTGGCTATTAAGAACCATCCTCACGCCAATGTTTTTCCATTGCTGTTCCTTCGTGGGTCCAATTGCTCTTGTTGCATTCAGCATTGAGTCTGACTTCTCTCCCCAGCACCACTGTCCCTTCCTGAATAAAGTCTTCCCTACTGACTTTAAAAAGTATCATGAACAGTTTAAAAAGAACTCTCAAGATGGGGAGCTGCCAGCTGCCAGCTGCCACAAGCCTGGGCCCGTAGGGCTCTGGGACCTGTTTCATAGTCAGGCACAAGGGTCCTTTCCTGCAGCCTAGGGCCTGGTCTCCATAGTCAACCTCTCTCAGCTGCTCCCTCTCCTCTTCGGGTCCAGAAGTTGTTGAGCAGACGCCAGGAAGAAGCTAACTTTGTATTTATTACTTGGTTTGTTTTTGTTTTTTGTCTCCCTCTTCTTGCTCAGCACAGTTGGCCTACTGCCTAGAGTTGTGTAACTCAATAAATACCTGCTGAATCAAGAAGGACAGAAATGGAAGAAAGTGGTGCCTTTTGGGCCCAGGCTTGGCTCGCCTTGGAGAGGCTGCAGGGAGAAACACCCTATAAACAAAGATGGCCTTGTTGGGCCTTTTCCCTCAGCCCTTCATTGTTCCCAGCTGCTGGGGGAAAGCGAGATGGGCGCCTTTGTTCTGTTTCCAGAATCCCTCTCCCTACGGGTGGGGAGGCCTGGCAACAGCTCCCTCTGGCTCTGCCAGCTCTGCTCGATCCCGAGGCCTCTCTGAGCCTTGGCCCTTGGCCCTGCAGGCCTCCGTGAGGGGCCTCAACCCACAGGCGGCCACAGCGACAGAGACGCAGGTGCAAGGGGAAGAGTTCTGTCTGCCCACGACCTCCGAGTCCTCTTCCCCAGTGTCCTCTGACCCCACCCTCAGAACCGTCCCAGAGGAAACTGGGAGACCTGGGCTGAAGTGGACCCTCAGCCCAGCACTGACCCACGGTGGCCAGAGACCAACTTGAAAAACGAGGGCAAGAGTTTCAAGCAGTTAACTGGATAGAGTCGTTTTATGCCAGCTGAATCAAATAATTTTTAAAAGAAATTAAATGTTATCAAACTGTAAAGGATTATCAAGACACGGAGCTTTCACTGCATAATAGTAAGTAAAAGGGCTACAGACTAATCACAACTATCTGCTGGAAAAAGCCAAAGTATGTAGATAGTAAAAGGATCAGTGGTCTCCAGGGCTTGTTGGGGGACACAGGAATGGTTTGCAAGGTGGTGACACACAATACTATACTGATGGACATTATCAGTGTGCCTTTGCCCACACGCTAGAATGTGTGTCACCAGAAGGGACCCGTAGTGTACACCGTGGTCTCTGGGTGGGGACGATGGATCTGTGACCAGAATACCTCTCAGGGGCAGCAGTGCATGTGCAGAAGCCAGGGGCACACGGGAAAACCCTGTATCATCCACTCAGTTCTCCTGTGTGCCTCAAACTGCTCTAAAAATAAGTATTTTAGAAGAAAGGGGTTCTGTTTAATATCTTTTTATTGTTACATTTCATTTTCCAGTTAATACAATTTATTAGTTTTTGGTCTATCTCAGATTGCAGATAAAGAACTACTCTTTTAACAGCCTGGTTCCAGAAGATGGAAATGCTGGTTTCGCACCTTAGCAACGCTGTTAGTAATGAACCTCAGTTTCCCTATTTGTAAACTGAAGGATAGAGGGACCACACCTAGCCAGTTGGCTGCCAGCAAATGTGTGGTTTTCTTTACAATGGGAGCCCAGGAAACTGTAGGCCACGGCCCCTTTCCCACACCTCCCCCCAGGAGGGAGCGCCCCAACAAAAACCTGCATCGGGTGACTCCACCAGTCTGACACTTGTCGGAAGTCTGTACGAGGCAGGGTATGAGCTCGAGAACACCCTGTGCTCTGGCCTCAGACATGCGGACACACGGCTGGCTGGAGAGGCTGAGGCAGAGGTGGCAAAATTCTGAAGGAGCAGCCATGTCCCGGTCCACCCTGGGACAATCTCATCAAGTGGGGACCAGACTCTTACCTCGGTGAGGCCAATAGACAACACTGGCCCATGCCGTGCAGCCACCTGTCTTGAGCATCACTTACCCTACCAGCGACAGCTCATTTCAGACATCTCTGTGCTAATTCACCGCTGAGAACACGTGAAATGCTTCACCACCACCTCTGGACGGGAATGCAAAACCACCTGCCCCCCCATGCCTCAATGAACCCATGGACACGCGTGTCATGTTACTAATGTTCAAGGGGTCATGACTCCCCGGACAACCGATGAAGAGATAAACCATGTAACTTCTAGGTTCCCTCTCAAGGTAAACAAATACAAGCTGCTGTAACATTCTACACACACAGGGAAAGAAAGAAGTCAGTATTCTGGCTTCACCAATACCAACTTCAGGTCCTGGGACGCTGCCACAGCTGAGTCCACTCTGCGAAGTTCAGGTGGGTCCCCACTTCCTGCTGATGTGCACCTAAGGGACACCCTCGGGTTCTGTGTCCTCCTTTCCTCTTGCAGACCATTTCCCTGTCCCCGAGACCAGAGCCAGATGCTGCCCCCCACCCCCACGGCACTCCCCTGAGCCTTCCGGACACATGGTGAAGTCTGCAATGGCTGCTGGGGGGGCGTCTGGAGAGGCGGGGAGGGGGCGGAGCAGCCAGAACAGTGGAAAACGCCAAGCTGCACCGGAATGAGGTCACATGCGCGCTGCCACCCTTCTCTGTCCAGCCGTGGGGAGGAGCTCACGGCGCCAGCCTCCCCGGGAGAGGCCCGGGGGGACAGCAGTGAGAGAGAGAAACCGCCGGACTGTCTGCCCCAGAGCTGGAGTCCGCTGAGAGCCCAGCTGCCTCCTGCCCTGTACACATCTCGGCTGACAGCGAGGACTTCCAGGAAGGGAGGACCCGTGCTTGCCCGGGACAGAGGCAGGACCGGAGAGAACGTCTCTCTGGGAATCCTCCTCAGTCCTTCCACACGGCTAGCTGCAGAGGTGGGCCAGACCCAACCTATGCTCAGAATTCGCCTCTCTCCCACTTCTAGATGTTTCCACGGCTCGCGTTCCACCCCCGGCGTGGCACCTCCAGCCTTGCCCTCTTCTCTCCCTCCAAGGCTGCTGGGGGCTGTTGGCACCGAGGAGCCGGGCAGGAACCCTGAGCCAGGTTCTCTCAGTCGCTTGAGACGCACACTGCCCCCGCGTGGGAAGCTGAGGAACAGAGCGGCCCCTGGAGCTGCACTGCTAGAGTGACACTCAGCTCCCCGCTTAGTCTCTCAGGACCCTGGGCAAGTCAAGGGCCTCATTATCCTCACCTGTAAAATTGGCCATGCACAGCTCCGCCTCTACTCTGTGGAGCGCAGGACGTGAGGCCTTAGCACAGCACCTGCACCAATACTGACTGGCGGGAACCAGAGCCCCACTCACCGCGAGGCCTCTTCACCCAGCTCCTCCAGTCTCCTCCAGGCAGCATGGCCATCTCTGGAAACTAACAGTTCGCCCTGTCAGTCATTCTGTTAGAACCTCCTCCCCCCACAGAGTCTCGCTGTCAGCAGGGAATGCAGCCTCGAGCCCCCTGCCCACCTCTCCTGACTCGGGCTGTCTGGTCACCCCGAGTCCCCTCAGCTCCTCCCTCTCACCGAATACTTACTTCCCTGGCTCAAAGTCAAGTCCCAGCCCAAACATCATATCCTCGAAGAAGCTATCCCTGAGCACCCCTGATCTCCGCTCAGACTCCACTACTGACTTTGCGGCCCCACTAAAACGCACCTCCATGAGGCAGCAAGGTGCACTACACCCCGGCCCTCAGGGCTCTGCCGATGAGGCCGGCCCCGTGGCCTGCCCAGCAAACCTGCCCAGCAGGGCTCCATGCTCCAAGCCTCCTGCCAGGTAGGGCCCGGCCACCTGAACAAACGCAGACACTGCACACGGAGCCCAGAGGTCCAGAGGAAACATCTTTATTCTCCCTCCATGCTGCCTCAGGTGTTCTAGTTTTTGCAAACACAAATACATGGAATCAACAATAACTCTCGCTAAACGTCTTTCATTAAAAGTTGACACTGAAGAAAAAAGAAGCTTCCTGCTTTTCCTAGAGTGTGATTTGAGGGTGACCTGCCATGAGGCTGGGGACTCGGTCACACGGGGATTACTCATCCCGTCTCTTCCAGCTCCTCTCACTGAGCAGAGAAAGGCCTCACGCGTCCATGAAGAGCAGCCTGGCAGCTCTGTCCTCCAGTGAGGGAAACAGCTTGGCGACAAGGAGGGATGAGACGGGCACGGTGGGCAAAGAACCAGGGGCCCAGTTTCTGGCCACCCCAGGCCCGTGACCCTCAAGAATGCTGTGAAAAGCAGCAGAGGAAGAACAGTTCGCCGTCTTCGCTGCCAACTCTGCATCCAAACCCAAAGGCCCGGCGGGACCTGCCCATTGTCTTGAGCCCTCTTCGTACACAAGAAGGGTGAGCCCAGCTCCCAGCCAGCGGCCCGCAGGGAGGAGGGGCGCCCTTGTCCTTGGAGCGGGCGTCTCTCTTCCAGGTTCACAGGACGGTCTCGCGGACGACACCGATGAGGCTGTGCGGCCGCTCGGCCTCCGCCCGCCGGGGCCTCCTGCTCCTGCCGGGCCGCCCCGCTGGGGGAGCGAAGCTGCTCAGGTCCCCACAGCTCCGCAGGTGCAGCAGGCCGGGCTGGCTCCTTGAGGGCGGCACAGGGGCCTGGGACGTGCTGGGCTGCGATGGAGCCATTATCTTTGGGAGAATAAGGAGAGAGCCGGAAAGGTTGGGCTCCACGAGCGCGGCCCTCCGACCTGCCTCCCCCATATCCATACATGTATTTTAACGAAGCACTTCAGACAGGAAAGAGAGTGGTTTCCCAGGCAGAGCCTTCTAGGCATCCCAGAGATGCTTTTCAGCACCGCCTCTTTTCTAAAGCTGCTAAAAAATATTCCCTAAGTTTTCTATTGTTTCAGCCATACCCTTGCCTACTAACTGACTGGTCCCTGCAATTTCTTGGTTCATAGTTAATGGTCGCTTCATTACACTTCATCAATTTCCTGTGGTCCAAGCTAGTGAATCTCAGCACTGAGAGCTTTGTGGGGACCGAAGATCTGGTGAGGAACGTGAGTTTCCACTGCCACCAATTCTGATAATGAAGCCGAGCCTGAGCATTACGGATTTTAGTAAGAACCCAGTGATACCAACGTACTTGAAAACTACTGGCGTGGTCAGATGAGTTTAGAACATGTGGACCAAAACCTACAACACTCTGGATGGATCAGATAACTGCTCAACAAACAACACAAAAACTACGTTAATTGATTTGTTTAAAAGAAAAAAAACTTTAAGAACAGTTTTAACTATATAGTATCACTAAAAGGGTCAAGACTAAGGGAAATTCCTCATCCAAGTGGCACTCATGTGGAAGGGGAGGGCTGTTCCATTACAACAGCTTTGGAAAGTTGCACAGCCATGTCTGCATGGCCTGCCATGACTCGAGAGGCTCACTACCGCCCAGCATCAGCATCACAGAGTGATCACTTCCCTGGATCTCCTTCATGCCGTTCTAAGCTTTTAAGGTCATTGAAAGGTTCATCTCCGGACAGAGAGGATATTAAAATTTGCTCTCTACTGTCCTTGTGGCTTGTGTCTCTTGATTAAGAATAAATTCCAACATTGAGATTTAGCTCAGTGGTTCCGCTGCCTGCCTAGCAAGCACAAGGTCCCTGGTTCGATCCCGGTAACCACATATAATGCTGGACGTGGTGACTCACACCCACCAGCAATCAATACCACATTCCACAGTGCCGGGCGTGGTGGCTCATGCCTGTAATCCCAGCACTCGGGAAGCAGAGACAGGAGGATTGCTGAGTTCCAGGCTTGCCTGGGCTACATAGTGAACTCAGAGCCAGCCTGAACTACAAAGCGAGACCCTGTCTCAAAAGCAAAACAAAAGAATAAATTCCAGCATTCATTACATTTGACTATGATACATAATAAGTTAGGACAGAAGTTTTTTTCTACTGGGAAAAAATCAAAATGGATCTAAAAACTCATTCTAGTCATCAAGAAAGTGAAAGTATGCAAAGCTGGATAGAACCAAAGATCAAAGGGCCCATTCCATTGTCCTTGGCCTCCTTTTGTCTGGGGAGTTGTACGGCATTATGATGCCCATCATTCAGGTTCAGAACTGGAAAGGCCCAGCAGGTGGCCCAGGGTCTGTGGCAATAAGTGCAGTGTTGGAATTTTTAACCCTCTGGGACACAAGAATCTAGCAGACACCTGTAACTAGAACATGTGTAGACCTGTAAGTGTCTGATCTATTCCCCAAGGAGTAAGACTTGGCAAAAGGTCCACCTGATGGCCTAGCAGACTCTCCAGCTCTTTCCCCATCAAAGTCTGGTGGCCTTCCAGATGTTCCTACCTCTGTTTTGGACTACTGAGACTGGACAGAGGGAGGCAAGGAGAAAATGACGACTGGACTATCTCGAGGTCACCAGGATGTACAGGTCTCCCCTACACAGGCTCACAAATAGAGCCTGACCTGCATCCTCTGACTGGCCACTCCTTTAGAGAACAAATCAGATGGGAGGCTGTGGTTCAAAGACCTCTTCCTACAAATAATCAGACAACTCTTCCCCCTCGGCCCCCGATGAACAGGAGGAGGATGCGGCCTCTGGCTTTGGTTCAGTAAGAAAAGCCCAGCAGGTAGAAAGGAGGACAGAAAGGGATGACTTTAACTTGCATTAAAATTTCACCTGGGATCCTGCAGGTGGTAGTTACCCTGAGAATCACTGCAAGTCAGCTTAAGTACCTGTTGAGCAATTGATGCACAGAGGCACCAAGCCAAGAAACACTGCAGTCACTGTGCACTGAGTCCACAGCGCCGTCCCACTGACCCACGACCCAGGACAGGCATCGTCACCTGAAAGGTAACAGCTTTGCACACAGTGGGGAGCAGGCTCTTAGCAGAAGGGAATTCTAGTCATTCGGAGGTGCATGAAGGACACCACTTCATCTGACCCTTCACGTTAAAGATAAACCTGCAGCGCTCACAGGGACGGACATGCCCAACTGGATCTTTCCATGGGTCACTTCTATTCAGAAGACTGCCTTTTTTTCCCTTTGTTTCTTAGGAGAGGAGTCCTCACTATAGAGCCCAGATTGGCCTCAAACTTACTATCCCGCCTCTGGCTGGGATCACAGGCATGCACCATCATGCTCAGCTGTATGACTTTCTCAACTATGGAAAGGAAAAGGTGTTTATTACTTTAAGTCCTGTTGGCTCATTTCCAGGGCCAAGCATTTGTGGGATGTAAAGAGCTCCCAGAATCTTCCCAATATTAAGATTCACCTATGCCATGATTCTCCCGGAGCCAGGAAATTACGCCCCTCTGAGAAAACGGCCTCTCAGGAAATCAGTGCTGAATGAGGCCTCTCCAGGCATGTGCCCACAGCCCCCCAACTCGGTTCTCTTCCCTCGGCCCAAAACCACTGTGGAAACATCACCCAGCCAGAAAGCAAAGTTCAGACTTCTTCCCCCACCTCTGGCCTCCTAACCCCAGCTCCCCGACCAAGAACTGACTGTGCCCTGGCTAGGGAATCAGAGAAACCACATAAGCTGGTTCCAAGTTGCGATGGGAACCAGTTATCAGAGTGACACTCGCCATGAATAATAAAACTTACCTGTTCAAGGAAACTGGCACTTGTAATGGCTTCCTCCATGTGCTCCTCATCGGACTTCAAAACAGACTTAATGTTCTCTACGAGTTCGTGGATGTCAGGGGTCATGGTGCAGGAGGACTGTTCCAGAAACCTGGCCACCAGCAGCTTGGTGTCGATGTAGGACCTGTAATCTATCAGAGACCGCGGCCTGCATCGGGCCGCTCTCGGTCTCAGCCCTCTCCGCAGCGTCACCGCGGCCAGGTCCAGTCTCCTCTCGGTCTGCGTTGCAGCCTCACAGCTGAGTACCGGCGTGGCTGCGGAAGACGGACAACATGAGCCACGGGCTGACCCCCTGAACCAGGCCACACAGCTCACTGTGGGAAGCATGTGACAAATGCCAATGACCATACACATCTTTTCATCTTATGGAAGGAAAAGGAAAAAAATAAAAACACGACACGGGCCTATTCCTGAAGCGTGCTTTCAGTCAGGTATGTCCAGAGACAATTAACTGTGCCACAGAAAACACAACCTCGGCCAAGACAGAGGACAGAGAAGGGAATCCAGAGTGCAAACCATAATCAAGTGAGTGTCACGGAGAAGGGCAGAGAGATAGAAATGGAGGAAACAAGCAGAAAAAGACACGGCTGAATAACGAAAGGATGTCCTGGTATTAAGGAGTCACTTAAAGAATGGGAGTGAAGAGAGATGAGACCTGAGGGTGAATGCAATGCTGTGTTCAGTGGGACTGTACCCTTGTCCTAAACATCCTCCAGGGCACTGAACTCGCTTCTATCACCACAGCTCACACCATGGCTGCGAGGTAGGTCTACAGCTGACTACTATAGAAAGCAGAGATGCCGAAAGACTATGGATCACTCCTGAAGGCAACAGAGGGCCTGGGAAATCCATAGAGGACTCTATTTTCCATGACTACTTATAGCAACAAGGG
>PVIC010054127.1:0-11637 GCA_004025085.1 Thryonomys swinderianus
ATTTTTTATTTTGACACAAGTTTTCACTAAGTCACTGAGGCTGGGTTCGATCTCACCACCCTTTTGCCAACCTCCCAGAGTGCTGGCATTACAGGCATGAACCACTCTGCCCTGCTTCTCCTGAGTCATCAGGAATCCTCTAGGCCCAAAGCTAAGAGCTGCCCACTGCACTTCCTGCTTTGGCGGTCAGGGACTGGAGCACAGTATGAGGATCTGGGAGGGAGTTTCACTTGGTATGGATGGTTGAATCATTTCAACCTTTCTCTTAAACCTCACTGTCACTTGGAACTTCCTGTTTCCTGATTACTCCATCCCTATCCTTTAGCTGTCAATACTTACTAGAGACAATGGACAGAATCCATGGAAATCAAGAGGATCTGGTAGACACTGGCCTCTCAAGCTTTCTGCTGAGGGAAATGCAAGATGAACAAGACATGCGTACACTGAGAAAAAATATCTACACTTAATTCCTGACTATCAGACAAAGACCATGAAAAAAAAGGCTATTTCCCCCTCCCTAGAATTCAACTTTTTTGGGGGTACTGAGATGAACCCTCAGCCTTCACCCTGAACTATATCCCCAGCCCTTTAATTTTATTTTGATACAGGGTTGTGCTAACTCACTGGTTGCCCAGGCTGGGCTAAGACTTGCAATCCTCCTGCTTCAGCCTCCCAGAGTGAACCACCACATTTCCTCAAGAATTAGTTTTGTAGAGCTCTGCCTCCTTCTGCTCTAATACAATGCCTTTCTCAGCCTCATCTCTTTTTGGTGTTCAGTCCATGATCCCAGTGAAATGCATGTGGTGTACTCTGACAGTCTAAAAGTGGCACCAAAACCTTCTACATCCCACTGAACACACAGACCCTGGAAAGGGACAACAGGCTGAGCTGCAGCCGGGACCGAACACCTAGGCCTACACTTTTGTCCCTTTCAGGAACCACAGTGGCCTGGGGATTCCCTTTCTACCAGGAGGCTCCTGAGGGCCTGATGGTGGGGAAACTCAATCTCCTGGGTTTTTCTGTAAAGTGAGTCCCTCGCAAAATGTCAAGCACCTGCCTCAGGCAGTCCCTGCGGGTTGTGAGTCACTTGTTAAGGGAGCTCTAGGAGGCCTGAAACGTCAGCTTCTAGGAAAGACGGGACGAGGTAACGCCCTGCACACTGCAGCCTCTACTTCTGCACCGCTGGGGTCCTGGCCCTCAGCGGGCTGCAGACAGGCACTCCAGAGGGACCCAGCGGGGAAACAGCTACGAGGTGCTGAAGATTTCTGGACGGTGGTCTGTCTGACATCTTCTAGAGATGACCCCCCCTAGTCAGACCTCCGCTTTGCTCCCACAAGAGGGCCCATTTCCCGGGCAAATGCCTTCTTTTCGATGAGCTAACCCCTCCCTTGGTTCCTGTCTGCTAACGCCCCTCCTCCTCTCCCCACATGCTCGGTGATATCCCATTAAGGGGGTGAATCTCCCTTCGCTGTCCTCTAACTTTTGGAATGGATTTCCCTTCCCTAGTGTTGAAAACACAAATTAAGCTCCAATGCAGCTGGAGAGGTGATGGACCTGTCTTTCCCAGGGAAGAGAATACAAAGGTTCCAACCATGAAAATCCTGCTGAGCTCAGATTCTCCTGTTCAGCGATGCCCTTTGTTCCGGTCTCCGGACCCCACCCTGCCGCCCTCAGACACACTGCACTCCGAGTTCAGCTCCCGGGCAGGAGCCAGTGATTGGCACCATCCATCACCACTGTGCTGTCTGGAGATTGAAAAACTCATGTTACGTCCCTGCTGCGGGTTGGAGACCCTTCTGGTATTGCCAGAAGCACTAGGGGATTTTTTAAAAGTGGAGATTGTTTTAAATGTGAGATTTTTGTTGTTGTTTTCTGTCCATTCTGGCCACAGAGTAATTATTATCAAATATTTTTTGGTTATCTGTTCATAAAACCTGTGGTTCCTGCCCAGGATTTCCACACTGTCTTCCTCAGTTGCCCTAGATGAAATCCACACCCAGAAACGAGTCGGGTTTTAGAAGTGGCTTATCCTCTGAACCTTACATAACCGCACAGCGATCCTGGCTTTGTTCCTACCCAGATACTAGGCTGAATGCTGCCAAAAGACGAGCCGCCAATTCAGACTAAGATCTCATTTGACTGTCACCGACCCCCTCCCCCACTAAATTAGCACATTCCTTGGGCATCACTCAGAACAATAGTTCTCAATCCTAGCTGCAATTAGAATCATGGGGAGCTTTTTAAAGAAGAAAAAGAAAAAAATCAATGCCCAGGCCTCGCTCCAAATCAATTAAAATAGATTTTCTAGGGTGAGCCTCAGGCAGAGGAATTTTTATAACTCTTCTGAGGTTACACGACACGCAGCGGTAGATGGGAATCCCTGTTTTAAACATGACCAGAACAAATGAATATAGGCTCTGTTTGCATACCAACAATTAACGTAATATTTGTACAGAACTTGAGATGGTCACACTCCAAGTCAAACGAAGCGTGGGGGAAAGCCGCACCTAAATTTAAGGTACCCGCTCAGTTGCACAGGAAAAGGACAAAAGGAGAGATTTCTGCGGCAGCGCTACCTTGGTTAACCCGGTCTTTGGAGGCTGGAAAACAAATAATGTAGACAAATAAATTTGGCCAAATAAGTGGTAGCAAGCCATTTCCTAATCGGCAGAAGAGCTTTTCTACCCCGGCACATGCCTCCGCTCCCAAACTCGCAGCCAGGCCCATCTAAGGGAGCGCTGTTCGCGAACTGACCTCGCTCCAGCAAAGGCATCCTGGCTGCCCTGCCGAGGCCAGGCCAGCTTTCCCGCCAAGTCCATGTGTCCCCAGATGGTCCTTCCCCCAGAGTGGTCCGGCTTGCAAAGCTTACATCTTCCCTCTGAAGGGATGCGAGAGATGTGCTCTCCTAATGACCACATTCAGAGTTCCTTTTGCTCTCCTGTAGAAAACAGACCCGGCTCCTTTTTTGAAAATGTGCAGCTATTCCCTTTTGTCTGGAAAGCAGATTTCTTTCCAGGTTTGGGGAAAGCTGAAGTCGCTGACACATTGCTGGTGGGTGATAAATTTGCTGAAAACAATAATCATTGGTTCCCGGCCCAGCTAGAGCTGCCTGAGAGGCTGTGCTGGGGGGCTAGCGTGTCAGCCTCATGTGGAACCGTCCCCAAGGCTGCAGGAAGTGGCACTTTTCTCTCTGCAGAGACCTTGGAGAGCACAACTGAACAAGGTACATGGTGGTCTCCCTCCAAGCCCCGCCCCAGGCACCAGCTAATTTTAGTTCAGACCTCTACTTAGCATGGGACACAAGATCACCTTGTTCTTTCGGGAATAGAAACGGCACAGTCTGGATCCCAGGACGACTGGCTGCTGAGCCTCAGCACCTTGGAGTCTTTCTCATTACCAGGATCACCCGCTCCCTGGGTCAGGTCCTCATCTGGCATCTTCAAGGTGGTCAGGTGTCTGGGGACCAGCAGGATGCTAGTCACACTCACAAGACACTGCCAGACCATCTAATATAGACAACTAGGATTAGCGTGAGAAGGAGCCTTTTACATCACAGACGGGACCAGAAGACTCGGTGAAATGAAGCGACCTTCTCAAATCATTGTTTTTCCTACCACCTTTTACTGTTAAATTTTAATGAGAACCAGAATGTGTGCAGAAATTGATCAATACACTCTTTTCACAGAAGAGAAGGCTACCGCGAGGTAAGATTGCTATTTGGAATGTGTAGAAGGCCAGTCCAGGGCTTGTGCTCAAGAGAAACAGGTGACGTCCTAAGACTTGGGGCAGGCAGCACACCCCAGGTGGGAACAAGGAAGACCAAAGCAGCCAGGAAACTTTCCACAGCTCTCTGGAGATTAATAAAGCACCAGGAAAGAAGTGGGGCTAATGTCCTGGAATTAGATGCGGAACAATTCTGAGAAAGGAGAGAAAAGCCAGGGAGAAAAGTTAATCCTTTCTTAACTGCGCTTTGTTAGGGACACAAGCTGAAGCAAGTAAGAGGAATTTCTGGCCCAGAAGCCCAGTGAGAAAAGCCTGGTCAATTGATGCATTTAACCTATTGCCTGCTGGCCAAAGAGGAGAGCTGCAGGGTCTGAAAGGGAAACCGCCATCATGTGGGGGAAGGACTACACAGGAACGGAATCGCAATTTTGTTCATTCCCAGATCGGTCTGTCAGGAGAGAAAAAGGTCCCTTGGCGTGGAGCGTGGGACAGGGTCCCCAGTGGCTGCCGGCAGGAGATGGCTGCTCCCTCCTCCCCCATCCCCGGAAAAACACAAGCAAGGAAATCTGACTTGGCTCATTTAGTGTATCAGTGTAACCTGAGCAACTCCTGAGCCCCAGGGCTTGGTCCCTCCTACCAAGCCTGGTTTCCCTGTCACCCCAGTCAAGGAAAAGCCGGGGTGCTGAAGATGGGATTTCTGCAGGTCAGGTCTAGGCCAGGGCCCCCACTCAACATGGGAACCCTGCTCCGATTGGATTCCCAGAAGATGTTCTTTGTGCCAAGAAAAAGGAGTTATGTGCCAAATCTAGTTGTGTGTCAGGACAGGGTAAGCGAGAGGTCACCAAAACGGAGTAGCAGGGAGCTGCGCAGGACCACACGGTGGGTTCACATGGCCCCGACTCTGGCCGGACACAGCCCCTGCAGCCTCACACCTGGTGGCTGCGTCGTGGAGACCAGGATCAAAACCCAAATCTCTACTTGTGTCCCTAGTTCTGGCCGCTGCACTGGGAAAAGCTTTCACCTGACCTTGGAGCTGCAGAGAGCATCCAGGATGAAAGACCACAATGACCCGCTCCGGGTGTCTGCTGCCGCATGCCGAGGCCTCCCAAACCCAGGGCTGAGGATAAAGCATCCAGCCCACCGGTCCTCAGCGAGACTCAGAAGCTCCCCCACTGCCCAGGGAGCAGCAGACCAGCCCTGGGGTGGAGAGCTCTGTAAAGTCCTTCCCCAGGGACTCCCCGAGCTCTTTGGTGACAGCCCACTCCCTTGTCAGTCAGCATGGGTACATGGTGTACCCTGTACCTAGCACCATGTTGGCTCAGGCAGGCCCCAGGGAGGAAGACAGAGACGATTCCACACTGATGCAATCTCATCCTTGGAGGAAAAATAGACAGCGAATCAAAAATTACAGGGGCACCAAGTATTGTGAAGGAGACAGGAGCCATGGGGACATCTAAGGAAGCCCCGAGGGTCGGGAGGGCCTCCCCACGGAAGTGACATAAATCTGAGACTCAAGAACACAAAGGACTCTGATAAAGAAAATTGTAAGATGGCGGAGAGTATGAACTGAGCCTCAGAGTCTTTCTCCTGTTCTTCCATAATCACAGGCATTTTCCATGAGTATGTAGCTTTCCAGAAAATGACTCCGTTTCTCAGCCGCTCTTGCAACTAGATGTGGCTATAGAACCACATTCTGGCGAACAGGAGGTGGGAGGAAGTGGGATATAGACTTCCGGATTATAGGGAAGGGGCTTGCTGTCCCTTGGTCCCTTTGTCCCACAGCAGGACTGTGGCAGGGGCAGAAGCCATCTGGGAAGATCCACAGGAAGAGACACCCTGGATGGCAGACAGGGGCAGCCGGGGCTCTGAAGACTTTACAGGCCAGAGCCTTCACACCAGCTTGGTGTTTTACACGAGACACTGTAGTTATTTTGGCCTCTCTGTTATAGCAGCCAGAGTAAGAATATCCTGACTGATAATGGTCTGAAGAGACGGAAGACTGAGTCTGCATATCGTAACTCCCAAGGACCCAGTAATAGGAGGTTATTATTTACTTAGTGTCACTAGTAAGTGGAGAGGGATCATAGTCTTGACGATGATCACACAGTAGTGGAGTCAGGGTCAGAATGGAAGTCTTCCTCATCCCAGCCATGTTCAGGCACATCTACTGTGGCATGTGGCCTCACTTAGTCTAGGATGGACTTGCTGTTTCCATTAGTGAGATGGGTTTCCACCAAGTCATTCACACTCTTTACTCTGTCCCTCACCCCTGAGCCAGTGCACTCAGTGAGTCTCAGTTTCGATGGCTCATGGCCCACCCAGCCCCCACAGTAGGTGTCAGTCTCTGTACAAGGTGCTGATTTTGGGTCAGGGACAAAGACTGCTTTTACTGTTCTCAGAGAATATCGCAAACTTTACTCTCAAGTGAATACTTGGAAGCATCCTCTGCCCCAAGCCCGACTCAACCTAGCCCTCCCAATTTTGCAGACTTTCTCCCTAGGAATTCTAGACAAGGACAATGACACAAGCATTTGGAAAGCCCAGGAGACCCTGAGCTCTTTCCTTAGTGCACATTTCTGCTTATTGTGACAGTCTAGACTTCTCTGCAGGAGCAGCCCAGCTCCTCTAGGCTCTCCTCGGGACTCTGTGTCAGAATGATTCTGTTATTTCATCTTTTGTCAGCCCTTTGACTGATAGCATGGGGAATTGTGAGCTAAGCCATGTTCACACAAATTCTTGCTTGCTGTTCTCTTACTGAGGAGCTCTTTGGGTTATGAACCACCTCTGGGATATAGCATTTGAATAATTCAGCTTTTAAAATATTGATTTTTATTCCTCACAGCCAAGAGATAGCTTTACACATGCATTTGGCTTGACTGGTCTATTGTGTGGTTCAGATGTTTGAAACTCACAAAGATACAGCAGGGCCAACTGTCTGCAGAAGACAGACAGCCAGGAGACAGGGATGTGGGCTCAAGTGGACACTCCTGGGAACCTCCTGGGGGGTGGGGGTACAGGTCATACCAAATATCACCTCAAGTAAGCAAAAGCACAAAGCTCAAGACTTTCTTGGAAGCTTTCTTCTCTGGTATCTGTTTAAAATAGCCTCCAAAGCCTTGGGTGTTTGGAAGGGGATTGGATTACAAGGAAATGTTGATTTGCTATTAGAAGGTGGGGTCTGGTTGGAAGAGGCAGGTCACTGAGGGTGACCCAGGTGGGCATATCTTCCGTTCTGGCTCCTCCCTTGCCTCTCTGTTTCCTGTCAGCCCTGAGGTGAGCAGTTATCCCTCTTCAGGCCCCGCGTGTGCTGTCCTGCCCGGAACCAGCTGACTTTGGATACAACATGAGCCAACATAAATCTCTCTCCCTTTTGGTTGTGGATGTTGTATATTTAATCCACTTTTAAAAATAAAAGTGACTAAGACTCTTTCCTCTTTTGATGAAAGAAGTCCCACAAAGAAACCCCTGAATATCAGGTCCCATTTCAATACTGTTGTTTTTCTCCAATGGCTCCTGTTATGAGTTCCATACCTGCTTTGGGACAAAAGGCTGCTCTTGATACCAATTCTGCGGCACCCAGAGAAAATTCTTTGTAATGTTTTGAAAATCATCAGAAAAGATGTTAAGACTCTCAGTTGGCTCTTTCCTCTCCCAAAGCCACATGCTCGCCCTGGGTGCTTTGCAGACTCCCGCGGCTCCGCCCTCTGCCTGTGACCTCTGTGCATCTGGATCTGAACGACAGTCTGGTTCTTCTGAGTCCCAGGCCCACCCGTCCATTTGCTCATGTATCCCACCCAGATGTTTCAGCGCCTCTAACTCCCGAGCCCAGAGCGAACGCATTATCTTCACTCCCAGCCTGTTCTGCATTCTGTTCTCTTTCTCAGATAACGATGTCTCCACCCACCCAGTCACCAAAGTCTGTATCCTTGGAGTCAATGTAGCCATACTGGGGATTGGACTCAGGACTTCATGCTTGTCAGCCAGGTGCTGTGCTACTGAGCTACATCTTGACCCCTCCTCTTCATGCCTTGTATGTCACTCTTCCCTCCTTTTCCTTTCTAAGCATGTTCCAAATAGGCTCCTATCTGGTCTCTCTCCAAGCATCCTTATTCCTCTAACCGATTTTGTACACAGCTATAAAAGTCATTGATATAGTTTGATCTAGAACATCCCCCAAGCCTATGTTTGTTCCATGTTTGGTCTCTGGCTCAGTGTTTTTAGTAGGTGTGGCCCAGAGAGAGGTCTTAGGTGTTTTAAGTATGATTTTGAAGGAGAGACTGAAGCCCCAGGCCTTCCACTACCTCTTTTCTGCCTTCTGGCCATCAAGCGAGCATTTATTTCAGTGTTGTGCCATCCTGGTGTGCTGCCTTGCCACAGCAGCAAGCCCAGGGTGTTAGTCCCAACAGAGCCAACGAATCATGGGCTTGCTGCTAACACAGGGATCTCCTAGATTGCAAATCTGATGATTCTGAGATTTTAGAATTCTTTCAGTGGCTCCCTTCTGGCTTTAGGGTAAAGTGGAAATTCTTCAGCAGCCCAGTAAGGCCCTTCGTAATCTGCCCTCATCTGACCTTCATCCTTCTCCCTTCCCTCTGCTCCCTGACACTGTGTGGTCCGTGTCTCTCATCCTCAGGGATGGTCCCAGGATTTCCATGAGCCCAATAACCATAGCACTCAAGCCCCTTGTATAAAGCGGTACAGTGTTTGTGTACCCTACACACATCTTCCCATGGACTTTAAATCATCCCTGGATGACTTATAATACCTACAAGTTTTAAGGAAATGTTGTACCTTCTCAACGTTACAGTATAATGTTTGGCCTAGAATAATGACAAGAAAACATTTGTAGTATCAAATACAGTTGCAAAATTTTTCCCAACTATTTTTAAAATCTGTAGTTGTTGGTACCTGCAGATATGGGGGCTGACTGTACCCCCAAACTGCTGAGTTCTCAGCCCACTGGGTTCTGCCCATGATGCTCCTGTCTCCTTCTGTGGATGTTTCTCTGGGCTCGGTTCAGGCATCTCTTCCTCTAGAGGCCTTCCTGACGACCATGCCCTCTCCTAGCACCCCCAATACACTGTCAGGACACTTGTCACATGTGTCATTTCCATTTGTATCTTCTCTGGCCTGGGAGCTCCTCAGTCGCAGGAATGTGTCTTGTTTATCTAGCCCTAAGCAGTGTACCTGGCAAAGATTGAGTGCTCATTACACAATTGCTGAAATAGTGAGGCTACTGAAACCTTAGAATCCCTTTCTCCAAACACTTCTACCTTGCCAACTTTTTGTATTGGCAAAACTTGAGGCAAAAATAATCTAAGCCAAAGGGTAGACTAATGGTACTAAAGGTAGAGCACATTCTTAGCTCACCTGAAACCCTGTGTTCAATACCTAGCATCAAAAAAGAGAATAGTTTAAAGAAATGAGAATTTTCTTTTTTTTTTTTTTCCTGTGGGGATATTAATAAATTAATTCAACTGGTTGTGCATTAACTAGTCACTTCATCTGATGCATGAATACCTCCTCTCAGCTAGAGGCTGGGCTAAGTGTTAGAAGTAGGAAGCTGAGAGAGATTCAGTCCCTGTGCCCTTCCGGTGGGAGGGAAGCCCAGGAGGTACATCTTGACAAGACAATGTTCAATGTGCCAGTGAGTGTGTGGGGGGGTATTACTTTTCTCTCATCACGAGACAGAATACCCAATACTCAAAGGTAAAAGAGGAAATATGTTCTTAGCTCATAATTTGTAGAGATTTCAGTCCACAATCAGCTGGATCCAAGACAGAATGGCACATGGCAGAAGGGCAACAGTTCATGGCAACAGAAAACAGCAAAAGCAACGAGAGACTTAACAGCATCTTTCTGCCCTTTTTATCTTATTCAGACTGCAGGGACTGGGCCAGTACCAAACCCATCACTCATGTTTAGAGTTTAGTAATCACACCCTTAATCCCAGCATCACACATTCCTGATTCAGCCACCTCTTTAAAAAAAAAAAAAAAGGCCCTCTTCATCCACAAGAGGCTTTGGGAAGATATCTAACTGCAAACCATAATAGGAGGGTAATCAATGTCTTTGGATTTCACTCACCTTGTTCTTGTCTCATCCCTAGATTCTATTGCATATGGCTCTGCAACCCATTCCCACTAGACCAAGACCAAGAGTTCCTTAGGCAGAGACTGTTCATCATCTTACTCATTCACTCAACACATGTTTAAGAGCCCTCTATGTGCAAAGCCTTTTGGGGGCACTGTGGTCATCGCACATGATAACGTAGACTGCACTCTCTACCTTTGTGGAGTACACAGTACACCTGACACAGGGCATGGAACACAGCCTCCATGTTTGTTAAATGAAAGAAGATTCACCCAGAGGGAGAGGTGAGTTGTCCTCAAATATGTGGAAGGCAGCCATGGGAAGAGGGGCACATTTGTTTAAGGATCCTCCCAAGGTCAGGGCTAGGGCCCAGGATGGTACATTTCGAGCAAGCTGGTCCAGGAAGACAAGAACTTTCTGTTAGTAAAAGCTGCTCAGTGTTGTGATATGGTGAAAGTAAGTGATGAGACAGAAGCTTGGAGAAGGAATTCACACAAACTAAATGGTCTTCAGGTCCTTTCTAAATCTAGAATTTTATCTTTGAAAGCATTGAAGTTTGTTCAAAATGTGCAGCCATCCACACCTGTGACAAATTGGCAGGTGGGGCGGGGGGAAAGTTCAGTACAAAAACCAGTTTGGCCCCCTGTAAACACACACACACACACACATACACACACACACACACTCAATAGTATTTTTCAATCCTCTGAGGCAAGGAAAAAGGGAATAAGGATCACCCTGGGTACAACCTAGACAGATTTTATAGGCAACATCTTAAACACTACACACTCAATCAAGGAGGCAGAGGGCTGGGGGAGACAGATTGCCTTGTTTGGGATTGCTTGCTAAAGAAGATATCTGAGCTAACAATAGTGGCCAGATCTCCTGGGCTCCAGCATGATCCTTAACTACACCATCAAGGGAGGAGGTAAAGGATAACGAGGAGAGTCAACCCTTGCAAAGTCATCTGATACATTAATCAGCCAACTGCTGTTGCCACTGAACTCAGAAAGCCTTAAACTCCCAGTTCCCTCTCACTTTGAGATTTTCAGGACCAATCCTACAGGGGCACAAAGATTCACTTTTTCAGCACAGAAAGAAAATATGATGAAACATGGTACCTAGGGAAAGACCCTTACCATGTATCTGGAGTTCTCATTTTTCCAAGGTACCCTACCAATTGAAGACTTGTTTGTGGGAAGTAGTGGCAATATCTGGAAGACATAGCTGAGTGAGAGGAACGTAAATTTGGGACCCAGGGCCTGGCATCCAGAGTCCTGCTTGTGAACTCTTGGCTGGCAGCTCTGGCCGAGAGCACCAGGCGCTCCCAGCTCAGCTCTCCTCTGCTTCTTTGGATCTTGATCTCTGCCCTATACTTTGAACTGGCAACCTGGCCTTAGCTCCTAACTGCCTGTAAGATGGGCTTGGGGACTTCAGGGTCAGGAATTAGGGCCTGAAAGGGCCACCGTGGGGAAAGGGGCCCAAGACCCCTTGGTAAGTATTGTTATTCTTCTGACTTTCTAGATCTCCAGTTTTCTGGGACCATGGGTCATGTAAGGTTTCAAAAGAATAGTTTGCATCTCACCTATTCTCTCTATCAGCATGAAGGGCTGGTCGGCAGTGCATGTGATTTTGGGCCCTGTCCTAGGTGGGCAGGATCTAAGACACTGCCCCAAGTCAGTTGGCTTTCTTCTCTCCGTCATGCCAGTCTTGATCAAAGGAGAGCATTGGAGGTTGTACCTATGCATTTCAGTTAGGGTGGTGGCTTGATCAGAACAAAGACAGGCAAGTTCCTGGTACAGATAATGAAAGCACACTTTT
>PVIC010054128.1:0-11631 GCA_004025085.1 Thryonomys swinderianus
GAAGCTAAATCCAAGTTGCAACACAGCACATCAGAAGTATCCCATAGCACAGATGATTTCTCACATGTTACATTAGAAGATGCCTGGGATGTTACTAGCCGGCTAGAGAGGCACCAAGAAAATTGGAGGAGGTATCTGGGGCCAGAAGTATCTATCCAGAAGAAAATAAACACCCCAGAGGAAAATATTGAGCAAAATAAATCTGGTGAAAATTCTAGATTGAACATAGACTTGATTCCACAAAGGAACATTCCTTCAAGAATAAGGCCTAGTGAATATGGAACACTTGGAAACAGTTTGGGATATAATTCAGACTTACTTAATCAGAATAATATCCTTGTGAAAAAGAAGCCCTATAAATGTAATAAATGTAGGAAAGCCTTTATTCATAGATCATCACTTACTAAACATGAGAAAACTCATAAAGGAGAGGACACTTCCCCTAATGGTACAGGTCAAGGAATTTATCCTGGCAAGAAACACCATGAATGTACTGACTGTGGGAAAACTTTCCTCTGGAAGACACAGCTTACTGAGCATCAGAGGATTCACACTGGAGAAAAACCCTTTGAGTGCAACGTGTGTGGAAAAGCCTTCAGGCATAGCTCATCTCTGGGTCAGCATGAGAATGCTCATACAGGAGAGAAACCCTATCAGTGCAGTCTCTGTGGGAAAGCCTTCCAACGCAGTTCCTCCCTTGTCCAACACCAGAGAATTCATACTGGAGAGAAGCCCTATCGATGTAATCTGTGTGGGAGGTCCTTTAGGCATGGCACATCCCTAACTCAACACGAGGTCACACATAGTGGAGAGAAGCCCTTCCAGTGTAAAGAATGTGGGAAGGCTTTTAGTCGATGTTCCTCACTTGTCCAACATGAGAGAACTCATACTGGAGAGAAACCCTTTGAATGTAGCATATGTGGGAGGGCTTTTGGTCAGAGTCCATCTCTTTATAAACACATGAGAATTCATAAAAGAGGCAAACCCTACCAAAGCAATGACTACAGCATAGATTTTAAGCACAGCTCTTCTTTTACTCAAGATGAAAGTGTACTGTCTGAAGT
This sequence comes from Thryonomys swinderianus, assembly GCA_004025085.1. Lineage (NCBI taxonomy): Eukaryota > Metazoa > Chordata > Mammalia > Rodentia > Thryonomyidae > Thryonomys > Thryonomys swinderianus. The sequence goes on from PVIC010054128.1 coordinate 1,065, forward strand.
AAAATCCTACCATTGTAACGACTGTGGGGAAGACTTCAATCATGTTACAGACTTTACTGACCATCAGAGGATTCATACTGGAGAGAACCCTTATGATTGTGAGCAGGCTTTTAGCCAACAACCTATTTCTCATCCTGGAGAGAAACCCTATCAATGTAATGTGTGTGGAAAGGCTTTCAAAAGGAGTACAAGTTTCATAGAGCACCACAGAATTCATACAGGAGAGAAGCCCTATGAATGTAATGAGTGTGGAGAGGCCTTCAGTCGGCGCTCATCCCTTACCCAACACGAGAGAACCCACACTGGAGAGAAACCCTATGAATGTATTGACTGTGGAAAAGCTTTCAGTCAGAGTTCATCCCTTATTCAGCACGAGAGAACTCATACTGGGGAGAAGCCCTATGAATGTAATGAATGTGGGCGTGCATTCCGGAAGAAAACTAACCTGCATGATCATCAAAGAATTCATACTGGAGAAAAACCTTATTCTTGTAAGGAATGTGGTAAGAATTTTAGTCGAAGCTCAGCTCTTACTAAACACCAGAGAATTCATGCAAGAAATAAACTGCAGGAACCCTAAAGTTAAGGAATGTGTAGAAAATAGTGTTCCAGTTCAGTATCAGAATTCTTACAGGAGAATGTAATTATGTATGTATGTATGTATGTTGTGTGTGGAGAAAATTATGCCACTGAACAATTTTTAAAAAGTCAGAAGCCACTTTCTCATCTGATTATAGGCTTTTATAAAATTACAAACAACATATGTAGCCATTTGGAAGTGGTATGCCTGTATTTTGGATTTTACAGAGCTTCCAAATATAGGTATGCAGGAGGTTACCAACTTCTGACAGCTTCATGTGTAACTCTCACTGTTTACAGCTTTTTAAAGAATAAGTAAAATCTGTACAGTAAAGACCAAAATTCATTTAAGCATTGCTTGACAATTGCACTCAACTCCTACATGAAATTCTCCATGGAAACCAATTGCACCTCCAGGAATTCACTATTCAAAGAATTAGATCAACTGACCCAGTCACTTTATTATGCAAACAAGAACTGAAAGCCAAAGATTCAAAGTGGTTTGCACAGTATAGTAAAGCCTATATTGGTACAGCTGGGTAGAGAAAGGTTTTATGGATCTTTGACCATTACCATTGCTACCTAGAAGGTATTTTGGAATCTAGACGGTTTAAAAATAAGTGTTAAGTAAATCAGATACCCAGACATTTAATAAGCAGCCATGAGTTGGACACCTGAAATTCCTAAAAACCTAAGAGGCAGCAGACTATATATAGATTTGTCACAAACTTACCCAAGGATATTTATTGGATGCTTACAAACCACAATATTCATATAAACTGTAGTAATTCATATACTGATGACTTTTTTCCTTTCCCAGTTTTACTTTCTGCTAATGTGTCAGCTTTATAGAACTATGAAGTTTTTTCAAATGGTGCTTTTAATGGCATGTCCTTGAAAAAATACTGTCCCAACCTTCCTATATTATCAATGGGAAAAGAACAGAAAACTAAGCAAATTGTTTCCTAAACTAGATTTTGTTATAGAGCAGTATAAATTCATTTACCCATTGCCATACATTCTCTTGGACTCAGTTTAGAAAAACAGCATGTTTAGGCTATGTGTGAATGAAATATGTATCCACTAAACAACAAAGTTTGTTTTACCTCCATGATTCTTTCCCATCAGTGAAGCATGAATTTTAAGTTTCAGTGGCCCACTTTAATCCTTAATGTCCCCTAGTGCCTCCCATGAGTTATTATAAAGGAATTAACCAAACCTTTGTTGGCTCATCACCAGCAAGAGTGTAGACAAATTTAGAAGCAATGGTGGATATTGATCCCTTGCACACAAGAGTCATGCCTTTGCACACTAAGTTTTCCCAGCCCTAATGATCCCCAGAGAGGGATAATTTGATGCTGATGGTCAGCCTTTCCTATTGGCTTCTTTGCATGCCTGGTAGTGGAATCCACTGTCTCTTACCTTGGTTGGCATAAGGTAGCTCTCAAGCATTCTTTTTGGGTGGGGCACAGATAAATATGCATGGGGGTATATAGCCTAATAAGTCTTACCTGTGAATCAAGATGGATGGCATATTCCATAGCAGATCTGTCCTTTCAAGATGTTAGCCATTTTTTAAAAAGCCTTGATGTGCCCTGTTCAGCACACATGTCACAGCCATATTCACATGGTTTGATACAGTTTGATAACAGATAATCTAGTCAGGTCATCCCCTACTGAGTTACCAGTATCTATCAGGAACTAGTTGCTGATGGGGAATTCCTGTAATGAACTACTTGGAGGGAGAGCCATGAATGAGACCAATTAAATACTGACCTGTTGTTACTGAAATTTATACAAATTTGGCTCTACATAAGCCAAAAGAGGCCCCTGTTGTGTGTGTGGGGAACCACCACTTGGAATTTCAGCACCCCTTTATTGACAGCTATGATGAATGTGGTTTACTGAGCAGAGGCTTTTCTAGTATCAGCAGACGCTGTGCACTTCAGGAGGACAGCCTTTTAGGGCTACATGAAATGTATCCTTGTGACATTGTATTCTTTCAATAAATGCCCTTCTGAGTTGAACAGGATCCAGTTTGTCTTTTTCAATTTTCAGAATTGGGCTAAGATTAAAGGATGGTACATCAAGCAGGTGAGATTAACTGGTAAGTTCTTCACAGCCAGGTAAGTTAATGATAGCTGCCTTATCTTTGTTCCTTGGGTATATAATATTATTCTAAGTGTTTCATTTCCATCATTTAGTATTTTGTTTTGGGCCAATGTTTTCTTCCTCTTATAACAGTCCCTGCTGTACTGACCATCTGAACAGAAGTCACAGTGTCCCCAGGGCTCCAGCATGTTTCTAAGGATAGTCATGTGATCTGGTTCAATCAGCATCCTTGCAAGAATTTTTCAAAGTAGAACTATCCCGGACAATTTGGGGGTTGCTGGGCTGGAAAAATGGAGGCCTAAAGGTTCCTATAGTCTGCTATATTACTAGAGGCTGGGGGGGGTATGTTGGGTATTCTGGTTTCTATTCTGAGGTCCCTTAGGTCTCAGCTATTTTCTGTTCTCTGGGATTCAGTGAGTTCCATAGTATCCATTTTGTTTAAGCTAATTTTTCAAATTTCTGTTGCTTGTATTAAATAAACCTAATACATGTGTTTTATCCGTATTAGAGAAGGAAATAACTTGGCTATAGTCACTGTCCATGGCAGATTCAGGTGTTCAGTTTGGGATTGTTAAGACCTTGCTCCTAACTTCTAATTCTGCCATCTCCGTAGCCATGTTATGTTTGAGGAACTGCATATAACTGTCATTTGGGGATAAGGGGATGGAGGCATAAGATAGCAGGTTAATTTGGAAGCCAGGGAGAGAGAAAATGGTGCAGAGCCTTTGAATATTTTTCCTGCTTAAGTAAATTTCATCCACACCTTCCCAGTCTTAATAAATCAGTTATTTAGATTTGTCCATGCAGTGAATTCTTATATTATACTTAACATATGTATCATAAATATGTTGTTGGTCTTTTGAGCTCAAGTCCTTCATTCAGATTGGTTTGGGTACTAGTTTTAATAATGATAACATTGAATACTTTTATCTTTTTCAGCATCCCTTTTATTGTGTTTTTTTCTTAAAATATCAAAATGAGATAACCAAGATATGGTTTACAGAGTCAGCATGTAGTGGTTCATATAACTGGGTGGTATGTGGCTGGCTGGCATATACCTGTAATCCCAGCTACTTGAGAGGCTGAGGGAGAAGGATTACAGATTTAAGACCACCTTGCATAACTCAGCAAGAACCCTAAATCAAAAGGCCTATGGATGTAGCCCAGCAACATGCTGCTTGCCAAGCATTTACAAAGCCCTGGGCCCAATCCCTGGTATCACTCCCTAAAAAACAAAGAACAGCAACAGACTTGATAGTATCTAGTTATCCAGTGCGAAACTGACAGCCAGAATTACAAGACAGGGCCAGAATAAAACCTGTGTCCTGGTTCCCATGTGTTTAGGGAGGGGCTCAGGGGAAGCACCACACCCACCTGAACATATCCCACACTTCAGTAAAAACACATACTTCCCCTTAGGCACACCAGGTGACACTGGGTTCTCACAGGAAGGGAAGTAAATCCTACTCATCTATTAAAATGCAAATGCCGCCGGGTGTGGTGGCTCACGCCTGTAATCCCAGCACTCTGGAGGCAGAGACAGGAGGATTGCTGAGTTCAAAGCTTGCCTGGGCTACATAGTGAGTTTAGTGCCAGCCTGAACTACAAAGCGAGACCCTGTCTCAAAAAAAAAAAAAAATGCAAATGCCACTTCAGGAAAGATCTTCAAACTTTCCTACTTCAGCTAAATTGGTTTCCTTTTTAAGTTTTCATAAATTACTGTTAATGTGGAAAGGAAAAGTGTGATATATATTAATCTGAGAAATAGAGTTAACTCCAAAGTTCTGTGCTCGCTACTAAAAGATTATTATAAGGGCATATTTTCCTATCCAATTTGTGAGCCACCACCAAGAACATAGCTCCCTGTCTAACTTAATGCTGCCAAAGATGTACCTTGTTACCCACCTTGACCTTTGCACTTTTGTAAAATGTTTAATACTTCCTGTCTGCCCAGGGCTTGAACCTATCCTGGAATGTAACATGTAAATTATATTAAGCATTTCTGATGCAACCAACCATATACGGGTGAACTAAACTGTAACTAATCAGATAATTACAAGCATTCTGCTTCTGTAGTTCAGGTTTGCCTATGTAACTTAAGACACTGACAGAAATTGGGGCCTGACATCTTTACTTTGACTGGGGCTCAGGCTCATTGCAACTTTAAATAAATCTGGCTGTTCTTTATCCTTAAACTCTACTTGTCATTCCTGGCTTGATTCTTGGCTTTCCCACAACAAATGTCCTTTTTGTTACAGTAATTTGTGGTTATTTGGGTTTCTTTTTTTCCATAATAAATAATAATTTCCAGGAAAACAGGGCCCACTTCTAATGTGCTAACTCTCATCCCTTTGAGAGTGCCAGCCTCATAGTAGGTACTTGGTATAGTTTGAAGTGAGCAGGGATTGACAGATTCTGGCTCATAAATGAAAAGTGCTCAAACTTGAAAATGTTGCTAAATGAAAATGTGATACCATTTATGCTAGTTAGGCTGGCAAAAAACTAAGAAATCCTGCTGGGCGTGGTGGCTCACGCCTGTAATCCCAGCACTCGGGAGGCAGAGACAGGAGGATTGCTGAGTTCAAGGCTTGCCTGGGCTCCATAGTGAGCTCAGAGCCAGCCTGAACTCAAAGCGAGACCCTGTCTCAAAAAAAAAAAAAAAAAAAAAAAAAAAAAAAAAACTAAGAAATCCTGCAGAGAATGGAAAATTTTATACACTGTTGATGAGCAGATAAATTGAAAGTCATTTCAGGGAATAATTTAGCAATACCAAGTAAAATGAAATTGCAGATGCCTCATAACCCAACAATTCCACTTGCTGATGTGTTACCCTACACTAGAAATTCTCTCATAGGAGCACAAACGTGTGAAAAAATACGGGCACAAGTATCAGTAAGTGAATGAGTTCATAAATTGTGGTATATTCTTATATTTCTGTGCAGTTTTTAAAGGAAACCAAAGAATCTGGCACCAAATAAATAGCTCCTTCACTGATTCTTTTTGTATCCATGCACCTAAATTTTGCTGGGGGTGGGGAATAAATAGCCATAGTGTTAGTTCTACTTTTATTTCCTGTCTGCTAACTTTAAGCATTTGTGTCACTAGTAGTCATCTCACTCTGTGGTACCTTTTGCCTTCTTACCTTTTGTTTTCTCAAGCTCTAGCACTTCACTCGGGTGGTGACCTTGTTTCCTAAATAACAGAAAAAGCAAAAGTAATCAGAAGGAAGCTAACATCAGTGAATCTGGTCCTTGCACTCTTCCTGATTCTCTGGTTGACTATCCTCTCACAAAAGACAATTCCTTTTCTGGTGTATTAGATTCTATCCTTAAACTAGGACCTCATTCCTATAATTGTCTGTTTTTCCTCTATTTAGAAAAATCATCTACTGAATCTTTCCCATCAACATATGAATTTTTGTTATCTGAAATATACACAGTATGTTTCCATTTCCCTCTGTCTACCAACCATTCCATTTCCTGCCTCATAGCAAAATTCCTCAGTAGAGGTATGGAATACTTTTTGTTTCCAATTCCTCATTCATTCTTTTTTTTTTTTTTTTGCACTCATTCCAATCAGATTTTATTTCTGCTCTTGTCACAGGTCACTGATGGACTACCAAAATCTAGTAGCATTTATTTAATCTTTATATTTGGCTTTTCACTTGACTTGCAGGTTATACTTATCTATAGTTCCTTATACTTCATTGACAGTTGCTTCTCCCAAGTTATCTTTCCTTGCTCTAAAAGTAAAAATTTCTCCAGGGTTCAGTCTTTGAGCCTCTTTCCTTTTTTTTTTTTTTTTTGAGACAGGGTCTCGCTTTGTAGTTTGGGCTGGCTCTGAGCTCACTATGTAGCCTAGGCAAGCTTCGAACTCAGCAATCCTCCTGTCTCTGCCTCCCGAGTGCTGGGATTACAGGCGTGAGCCACCACTCCTGGCCCTCTTTCCTTTTTATACAGTCACCCCTATTATGGCTTAAATATTTATTTGTTATGTAAATACCATATGCTAACCAGTTGCGCCACTGGAGCTCCATAAATATTTGTTTGTTGACAACTTCAAAGTTTATAGCCTGAGTTTCCAAGCTCATATAACCAACTGCCTACCCCACATTTCCACTAGGATGTGTAATGTATGCCTCAACTTTGATATGTCCAAAAATGTACCATAATAATGCCCCACCCATCCTCATAAGCACATTCCTCCCTCAGTCTTCTCATTTCATAAAATAAAATTTTATCTTTTCAGTCACTCAGGCCCCAAACCCAGGAAACCTACCTTTCTTCCTTTCCATCCTTCCTTCCTTTTTTTGAGACAGGGTCTCAGTTTGTAGTTCAGGCTGGCCCTGAGCTCACTCTGTACCCCAGGCAAGCCTCAAACTCACAGCAGTCCTCCTGCCTCAGCCTCCTGACTGCTGGGATTACAGGCGTGAGCCACCACACCTGGCATTGTAGTATGTGTTTACCGGCGTTTGAATTTGGGACCTTGTGCTTACAAGGCAGATGCTGGAACCACTGAGCTAAATACCTGGCCCCAGGAAACCTTTCTTGTTTTCTTTCTCACCATCACCCACACTTCAGTAAGTTTTGTCTGCTAAATTTTGGTATATAAGAGAGTGGTCTTTTTCTTTTTTTTTTTTTTTTTTTTGAGACAGGGTCTCACTTTTTAGTTCAGGCTGGCCCTGAGCTTACTATGTATGTAGCCCAGGCAAACCTCGAACTCAGCAATCCTCCTGCCTCTGCCTCCCAAGTGCTGGGATTACAGGCATGAGCCACCATGCCTGGCACTGTGGTATATGATACTGATTGCTGGTGGGCATGAGTGATCATGCCCAGTATTGTTTTATGTGGTTATTGGAGATTGAACCAGGGCCCTTGCACTTGCTAGGCAGGTGTTGGAACCACTGAGCTAAATCTCTGGCCCAAGAGAATGGTCATTTCTTTGCTACTGCTGTCACCATAGCTCAAATCACCATCAACATCTCTGACCCAGATTTTTGCAGCAGCCTCCTAATCAATCTCTCTGCTGCCATCCTGGCTTCTTTTATGTTCCTAATGTACCAGCCAGAGTAATAGCATAAGAGTCTAAAATCAGATCACTCATTTGCTTACACCTCGAATAGCTCCACTTCACACAATAAACCTACAGTCAAAGCCTTACTTGGGGCTGTCACCTTCTGCTGCTTATCTGACTTGCCTCTCCCCTCTTGATCACCATGCTCCAGGACCGCTAGCTCCAGGGCCTGCAGGAACTTACAGAGGCTCAGCCAGCTTCCACTTCAAAGCCTTCACACTGGCTCTTCTGCTTCCCCTTTAGATCTTTGTGTGATTGTAATTGTAATTGTTTTGTTTACTCTATGCACTAAGAAACTAGCCGTGACCTAATATTCTTGAGTTTTAATATCCAATTTCCAAAATTGAGTTGTCACAGCATTTTGAGAGGGACTTTCATGTTGCTGATAAAGCCCCAAAGGAAAAGAAGCTCTGATGTTTCCTTGCATTCTAAAGGATACCACAAGGACCTAGCCCTTTTCACAGGGCTTCTTATGAGGTGTGCTAGATTTGCATAACCACTCAGTCCCTGTCCCCTATGGATGTGGTACCATGTAACCAGGCTCTGGTTCAAGAGATGAGTTGCCTCATATTCCTGGGGGGCGCTTAGGGTGGAGATGAACATGGAGTCGAGTCGGGCAGACCAAGGGCCTCAGGTGGAACAAGACTAACTACTAGATGAGAAACCAGAGGCTTGTACCCCACACTAACATCAATTCTCCCTCTGTCACCTTTCTGGCCCAAACCAACCTATCGTAGGCTGAGTCTGAGGGTCTCTCAGGCTCAAATAAGGAACTTAAGCCACCCCTCTGAAATGTGTATGTAGGTTTGCTGACTTGTCACAGAAAAGGAATTTTTAGGGGGCCAGAGATTTAGCTCAGTGGTTCTGGCGCCTGCCTAGCAAGCACAAGGTCCTGAGTTTGATCCCCAGTAGCCACATACCACAGTGTTGGGCATGGTGGCTCATGCCTGTAATCCCAGCACTCGGAAAGCAGAGGCAGGAGGATTGCTGAGTTCAAGGTTTGCCAGGGCTACATGCTGAGCTCAGGGTCAGCCTGAATGAGACCCTGTCAAAAAAAAAAAAAAAGAAAAGAAAAGAGAAAGTTTTAGGACTTGTTTGTAAAAAGAGGCATGAAAAAGATGTATTAGAGGAAGATATAGGGCACACTTAAGAACAGAGTATGGATGTTAAAGAAGTGAGGCACAAGTCATATGCCAGGGTATGTTACATATAAAGGCTAGGGTTTTTTTGTTTGATTTTTGAGATGGGCTCTCGCTTTGTGCTGGAGCCAGCCAGACAAAACAGTGGGGTCGCGAAGTCAAGGGGTGCAGATGAGAAAAGAAAGAAGACAGGATAATGGGATTAGGAGAACCAATCAGTCAATACGGAAAGCTTCGAGTTTATTCACAGAGCTATACTTATGCAGATTTCAAGGACATTAGTGTCATCAGAAGTGGCTAACAATTGTCTATAGGCACAGTTAGAGACTGGAAACAGAGAACTGCAGAATCAAAAAAAAAAAGAAAAAAGTAGTGATTTAATTTTCACACCTGGCCTACAACTAGTTCTTTCTTCCTGAGATGTAACTTCCCTATCGTCTACTTTCTGAAGGCCACTTTTTTTGTGCCATTCCCAGTCTGTTAGATCATTAGGACCTATTGGTCTAGAGATAAAAATAATTTTACCCTCAGCACATCACAATGGAGTTTCTTGATCAACCTAATCACTAAGGAAAGAACAGCAAATTCTTAATTGAGAAACAGACTGAGAGCGACCTTGGGCCAGAGATTTACTTCTGACCTTCATTGCTAAGGCACCCTGAGGCAGCACCCTGGTTGAGGTTGCAGCTTTTCTCAGGAGCTGGGCAGCACCATTTACAGTGCAGATATCTCAACCTAAATTAGGGGAGCACCCAGTGCAGATTTCCAGGCCTCACAGTGAAGACCCTCAGACCGCTCCCCACAGCTTTGTAGTTCAGGCTGATCCTGAACTCACTGTGTAGCCTAGGCGAGCCTCAAACTCAGGAATCCTCCTGCCTCTGGCTCCCGAGTGCTGGGATTACAGGCTTGAGTCACCACACTTGGCACTGTGGTATGTAGTTACCAGGGGTTGAACGCAGGACCTTGAGCTTGCAAGGCAGCCGCTGGAACCACTAAGCTAAATCCCCAGCTAGACTGGTTTTGATATGGGTGATGGAATGTATGCTCGCTGTCTTCCAGGTTACAGTGCAAGCAATCTGCACGGAATTCAAATGGAGATAAGTAAGACATGTCACGGATGTAGCTGCTTTCTGGACTGGAGGAAAAGGCAATTTGTTGGTGAAAAGAATCTAGTTCCCCGGATTTTACGGTTTTTAGGAATTTAACACTATATTCTGTAAGAATGGAGGGGATCACATGCTAGGTGGCCTCTAGAAAGCAGAAAGAGCTTGCCCAAAACTGCAGTTTTCCTTAAAAGTATAATTTAAAATTCTCGATGTTTTGGCGCTTTTATTTATTTATTTATTTATTTATTTATTTATTTATTTATTTTTTTGAGACAGGGTCTTGCTTTGTAGTTCAGACTGGCCCTGAGCTCACTATGTAGCCCAGGCAAGCCTGGATCTCAGCAATCCTCCTGTCTCTGTCTTTCGAGTGCTGAGATGACAGGCGTGAGCCACCACGCCCGGCACTGTGGTATGTGGTATTGATCGCTGGTGGGCATGAGTCACCACGCCCAGCATTGTATGTGGTTACCGGGATTGAACTCAGGACCCTGTGTTTGCGAGGCAGGCACCGGGAACCACTGAGCTAAATCTCCGGCCCCTTAGCTTTTTTTTTTTTTT
>PVIC010054129.1:0-11635 GCA_004025085.1 Thryonomys swinderianus
GGGGGGAGGAGGGGGGAGTGGGTAGGGATATGGGTAAAAATGAGAATTAACTTGTGGCATATACTGGTACAAATTTCCCAATGTTATATGTGATTTTGAGATGTATATAAATTGTACCAATAAAGAATTCAATTAAAAAAAAAGAATTCAATTTAAAAAAAGATGTGTTTTGTTGTTAAAAAAAGGACTATTACTATGCAATAAAGATTGACAAGATGCATGAATTTATGTGCAAATGGATACACCTGGAGCACACACTAATGAGTCAAATAAATAGATCATACATATGCAAATACCAGATCTGTTCTTTGATATGATCACCTGTCCTCTAGAATATATGATAATTTTTGTAGAATGAGAAATATCTAAAAGGAATTTGGTGTGGCAACGTAATGAGGGGAAGGAATAAATATGATTTGGAAAAAAATAAAAGAGTATGTAACTAAGTGGTGGGGAGGTGTGGGGTGTTTAGGGATGTAGGTAAAAATGAGAATTGACCTGTGTCACATATTGGCACGAATTCCTCAATGTTGTGTGTGATTGTGAGCTGTGTATATAATATAAAAATAAAGAATTCAATTTAAGAAAAGTGCCAGATATTTAGCTCAGCGTTTCTGTCGCTTGCCCCTCAAGCGCAAGTTCCTGATTTCCATCCCCTGTAACCACATACAATGTTGGGCGTTGTGACTCACGTCCACAAGCAATCAATACCACATATCACAGTGCCAGGCATTGTTGCTCACACCTGTAATCCCCGCACTCAGGAGGCAGAGGCAGGAGGGTTGCTGAGTTCAAGGCGTGCTTGGGCTATATAGTGAGCACAGGGCCAGCCCTCTCTCTGAAAAAAAAAAAAAAGGATTGAAAGGCTAACAAGAATTAGACCGAGACTGAGGTTGTAAAATTTTATAGATAGTAGGTACCAACAAGAATACAAAGTTGACAGCAAACAGAAATGATAAATACTTGAGAAGATGAAAACACTACTTATGCTGTTAATTGTTACAACTGTACACATGTATCAAATTGTCATATTATGCATCAGAATTTTTAAAATTATATATCCCAATCACACAAAAACTATAAAAATATGATAAGCGAGAGTCACACTTAAGCTTCCCACAAAAATATATTAATAAGAGAAGCATTAGTTTCCTTGTTAGCATTTGATTAATTATTACTAGGAAGTGTATTTTACACTTATCTTTTGGCTTATGTCTTATTATATATGTTAATAGAGTATTCTCATCAGTCTCTTACCTCTGAGACCGTGGTGTCCAGGTTGGAGTTAATCATATAGCCAAGATAAGAGCAGGGTCTTCAAACCGTGCCTTTAAGAACAAGGCAACTAGTTAACACGATGGATCCGGTGATGTGAGTGTCACCTTTAAAAATCTAGCTACCTTTTGGTGGCTTTGCCTCAGTAATTTTTATTTTTATAAGGGATAGTTCACGGAGCTGCCAAGCATGCCACCAGGCTTGCATATTTTAATCAAGGTTAAGTGGAATGTTCTGGAAATTCTCTGTGAAATCACAATTCTCAGCGATATACTCAGATGGGCTGGTTAACATAATATTCAGGGCCTGTACCCATAACTGTTGGAGCATAAGACATAATTAGGAAGTGGGCTCTTACTATTGTGGTAGATTGGAACAGCTCAACTAGGGAGCCAAGTGTTACAACTCAGTGTCAAAACCAAGTGACACGGTTGAATGTTATAGCGGAATACTATAGCTCTGGGTCTTGGCTATCACAATTCGAAGACACAGTAACCTAACAGTCACTGGGAGAAGTGGAGAAAATCCTCAGTGGAGTTTTGTAACGCGAAATCTGAATGCCTGACTACAAATATATAGGGGTCTGTGGGGTAGGCCAGGAAGTTCACAAAAGCAAGCGGTTAGATTTACAGAACGCTCCAGAAAGGCATAGTAGGAAAGTGTGCTCTTTGAAGGGGGACAGAGTTATAGAACTTTAGCTGCATGGATAGAGTTAACCGCATGTTACTGAGAGCAGGCAAATTTATATAGGTTTCCTGAGGGGTGGAGCAAATGGAACATTCCTGGGAGAGGTGGAGCTAATGGTTAATTCCTGAGGGGTGTGGAGCTAATGGAACATTCCTGAGTGGGTGGGGTTAATGAAACACTACTGAGAGGGACAGAGCTAATGGAACATTCCTGAGAGGGGAGTTAGTAATGGAACAGTCCTGAGAGGGGTAGAGTTCAGAACATTTCTGAAAAGGGACAGAGCTAATGAAATACTTCTGAGAAGGGCAGAGGTAATATTTCTGAGAGGGGAAGAGTGAACACAACAGTCCTGAGAGGAGCGAAGCTAACAGAACATTTCTGAGAGATCAAAAATTTCAAACAATTACAAAACACTTTGATATGTTGAGAAGTGCTGCCGAATAGCACAATGTTATGTTATGAAACACTGGGGGGTGACTAAAAATATGGAAGCAAGTCAAGAGCCTGTCTTACGGTATAATATTTCCCTATCACTACCACTTACCTCAACCTCGAGAATTAGTTCGGTTGCTTTGTAAACTGAAAGCAATGACACTCAGTTATGCTTACATAAACATTGCCCAAGTCTAACTTTAATATTAGATGTTTTTCTTTGCATAATCCAGATACTGCAAAGTTTATCATTTTCAGTAGTACAACTTGTAGCTTTCAGTATATTAGCAAGGTTTTACCACTATCACCACTATATCAATTTGGAATTACAATCTTAAAAGAAACCCGACACACAGTAACAATCACTCCCCTTCTCCTGGCCCCGGTAGCCATTAGTCTACTTTCTGTCTCTATGATTTTTGCCTATTCAGGATATTTCATATAACTGAATTTATATAACTTGTAGAATTTTCTGTCTGGCTACCTATACTAGATATAATGTGTTTGAGGTTTATGAATGTTGTAGATATCAACATTCGTTTTAATGACCCAGTGTTAGTCTACGGTATAGAAATGTCAGATTTTATTTACCTGACGGTCAGTGGTTGGACATTTGATTTGGTTCAATGTTTTGAATATTATCAAGTAAACTATTATAAATATTATTGCACAACTCTTTATGAAGATATACTTGCCTTTTTGACTGAACATCTATTTCTGTTCTTCCTTTTTGAGATAGTCTTTCCACTGGCAATAGTAATAACATGCTTACTGAATGAGGCTTTTTTTCAACTACACTGCAATCTATGTAAGGTATAAGAGAAGAGAATTCTGGAGCCGGAGATTTAGCTCAGTGTTTCTGGCACCTGCCTTGCAAGTGCAATGTCCTGAGTACAAGTCCAGTGACCACGTGCAATGCTGGGATTGGTGACTCACGCCCACCAGCAATCAATACCACATACCACAATGCCAGGTATGGTGGCTCATGCCTGTAATCCCAGCACTCAGGAGGCAGAGGCAGGAGGATTGCTGAGTTCGAGGTTTGCCTGGGTTACATAGTGAGCTCAGGGCCAGCCTGAACTACAAAGCGAGATCGTCTCAAAAAAAAAAAAAAAAAGAGTAGAGAATTCTGTTTTGTTTAATGCTCTGCGGTCAGTAATGGAAAGGACCTTTTGTACACAATGGACATGAATATACAGTATGTATTTATTGACACTTTTCATGCCCTTTGGTCAGGGTTGTCCCTGACCCCACTGCTCATAGTAGGTCTATGGCATAAAAGCCAGGGTAAGTGTCTTGTCTCCTCACAATCCATATCAAAATAATTGGAAGGGTATATATATATATATATGTAGGAGGGATTAGGAGAAATCCAAATGGAGAATCTGGCAGTAACTTTGTAGGGCAATATGATGAGGGCCAGGTAATGTGATAGACTGTCAAAACCAAGTGTAGTATGTACTGTAGAGGTCAAAACTCATGAACGATGACAATGAAACTTACTCTTGAATTCTTACTCTATTGCTTCTGTTTGTATAACTGAAAGTTGGTTTCTTTCCTAGTGTTTTCTCATGCGTAAGTGGAAATAATAACTGTACCGGTCTTATATGTTTGTTGTGAGGATATATGTGCTAAAGAATGTAAAGCACTTATGAAAATGTCAGCTATCAAGATTGGTATTATTATCACCAACATTATCACCATGTAAAATATCTAACCTATAATTTTGTTTCACCATATAAACAAATTACAAAATTTCCGTAAATGCATAAAACAAAGAAAAGTCACATACTCTTGATATCAATATACAATGGTCTTTTCATCCAGAATGTATGACAGGCATCATGAAATAGGAAAAAAAATGTTCAAAAGGAAAAGTTAAATGGAAGATAGGGAAAATACAGAAGAGAAAGAAAAAACTTGGGTAGTATTACTCTGTCATAAAGAATGACAAGATCGATCCATTTAGGTGCAAATGGAGACAACTGGAGGATATACTGAGTGAAATCAATAGATCACAGATAGGCAAATTCCAGATCTTTTTCTTGACATGAACACCTGTAGATGCAAATGAGCGCTAGAAAGTATGACAGCTTTTATAGAGTGGGGAATTCCCATAGGACATTTTGTATGGGAATGTAATGAGGGGAAGGAATAAATATGATACAGAAAGAAAATAAAAGAGCATGTATAAAGTGGGTGCAGAGGTGTGGGTGGGTAGGGATATGAGTAAAAATGAGAATTAACTTTTGTCATATACTGGTACAAATTCCCCAATGTTATACGTGATTTTGAGGTGTATATAAATTGTACCACTAAAGAATTCAATTAAAAAAATTTGATAGTGAAGACAAAAAATGGAAACAAAGCTTTTGTATATATGAGGTTGGGGGTGGTAGGTAGCCAGGAGAAAGGGTAAAAATAAGAATCAGGATGTGTCACGTATAGCTACTAATTTTTAATATTGAGTGTGATCATGATGTATATGTAAAATGCACCAATAAACTCAATTTAAACAAGAATTTCAAATGATGATTACAGTAATTGTTACAACTAACCGTGAATGAGAAGCAGCATAGGACAATCTAGAACCACACCAAAGGGGTTCAACTATTAATTTTATTGCATGGTAGCTGTATGACTTTAGTCAAATTATTTAACTTCTCTGACTCAGTTTCAATAAAATAATGATGCTAACAATATGTCTCATTGTACTTTTTTGAGAAGCAGGATGTCTGTATATGCAATCAGCTTAATTTAGTGTTTGGCACCTAGTAAGTGCTCACTATACGTCAGTCTTTACTACTGAGCATAATATGCCAAGCAGTATGTAGGGAAAACACTATAACTTTACCCAGATAACCCAAATATTCACACATTGGACATGCCATGCTTATAATAGAAAGAGTTACATTGTACCTTTCTTACTCCACTGTGTCTCCTTAAGTGCTGTAACTCATTTATCATCACATCTCAGTAACAAATGAATTTCTTAGATTACACTATGTGGTAGCATCTAAAATATGGCAAAACTTGATATATACCTGAAGATGTAGGAAAGGGATGAAACAGGATGTATGTATCAGCAAAGACAACAATTGTTGCTTCCTTGCCCACCTCTATTTCTCTATTTATCCTATATATAAGCTCTAGAACTCACATTGCTCTCTATGTTCCTCTTTGTTGAGCTTCTAATCTTGAAAGCAAAGACAAAAGAGACATCACAGAAGTTCCAACCTCATTAGACATATATATATATATATATATATATATATATATATATATATATATATATATATATGACTGAAATGATAAAGCTTTATGTGTAAACTTCCCATTGATCATTTCACATTTCTAACACCATTTTGTGAGTGGCCCAAATGGGCACATCTTCAGTTTTTGGTAAACTCATAAGTAATTAGTGATCCCACAAACTTCTTCACTAGCAAACAGAAGGATCTTTCTAAAAATTATTAATATCCCTACTGTGTTCCAAGCAAAAGATGAGTTTTCTATAAACCTGAAATTAATTTGATCATTTTATAATAAGCACTGGCCTTCGTTTGTCAGTGATTGCATGACAGGATGGTAGGGCATGCCTAATTTTCATATGATAGAATAAAATTTAAGAGACACAGAACATTTAAATCCTTTATTTATATTTATGGATTTATATTTGAATTGGGTTGTGAATATCAAATCAGGTACTTGGCAACCCGAAGGAGAGTTATAATCACAAACATAAGAGTCATCATTTCCAGAGTTTCTCCATCATATTTGATTTAGATTCTACTTAACTCATTCCCTATTACACACTTTAGTTAATACCAAGATTTGTCATTCAGAGCATTAAGTTTCTCATTTGTGATGAACAAATGACTGTGAAGAATATTAATGATCCATGAAATGTTTCAATTTCAGGCCTCAAGAAAAACTTTTTATGCTGAAGGGTTATGGGAGGTCAGTAGAAAATTATTTTTCCAGTTTTATTCTCACAAATAACACTGTTTGGTGTCCAAACAATGCCACGAGAATTTTACAAACATAAGTCACAAACAAAAATGTGTGCTGCCCTGCATTTGACTGTAATTCCTCAGTTAGCCTCTAGTCTGCAAGAATTAACTCTGGCAGCCCAGTTTTGCAGAGTAGAAAAGATTAGAAATTAAGACCCAGAAAATATTACATGTTGCAAATGATGAAATAGTGTCTAAACTCACTGGAGGCCCCCAGAATGCTAAAGGTTTACTTCTCCTGGTTCTACTGAACTTCCAAATTCCACAGTACTATCTTTGATTTTAAGGTACTACTCAGGTATCTTGATTTCTTTCCCTGACCAAATTCTTTTATTTTAACCCAAGTGCTAGCAAGAGTCCTAAGAAAAGCACAAAGTTGTAATCAGGGCAACATGTTATGGAGGTTATAATATGGTAGACCAAAGGTACACTGAAAATGTAAATCCTGAAAAAGACAATCAGGTCGATGCAATATATTTCAGGTTTCCCTACTATAAAACTACTTGCCCAAATCTTACTCTGACCCTTTTAGCCAAAGATAGAATGTAAACATAATGTATTGTGATTTGCTAATAGAAAGTAAATGTCAAAAATAGAGAAGAATTTCAATAACCACTTATTTTAAAATATTATCTCTATCAACCAGAAGTGGCAATATCATTGAAAATCTGTGAGAAATATTCCTTATTCCACTTGTTTAAAAGACTAGAAGAATCTTAGACAAGTTGGTTGGTCAATGTTTATTAAGTTCCCATAGAGGAAAAGCAAAAACCAAGAAGCTCTGGAATGATACTGCAGAGTAGTGTGACAATAGACAGCAATTCTCTTAGTTTGAAGAAAGCTAAAGGAAGAAGTTTAATTTTTTTTTAACCCTAAACAGATAGTAAATGTTTGAGAAGATAAATATAGTGAATTGGATTAAAACATTATACATGTACCAAACATGATATGACACCACCTTAATATGGATAATGCTTATGTTTTTGTGAATCAGATGAAAACTCTTAGGCAGTTTGCTGGCTGCTTCGGACATCTGATTTTTCATATTTAAAGAGATTGGTTTGGTAGGATGATTTCTAGGGACTCTGGGAGCAACAACAGCACCATCAATCTAGGATTCAGTGACTACATCCATGCCATGACGAATTGTGCATTGTGGAGAACAAATTCCTTTATTTAAAAATTATTGTAACTGTCATGTTTTACTGGTTTAGGTAGAATTTTAGTTATTTTCCTTGCTTTTTCAGAGTCTCACACACCGTTGTTTACAGGTACAAGCTTGGTTACACATATACATGAAATGGACTATGTGTTTAAAAGTAGGGATTGAGTCATTGTAGTTCGGTGATAGAATGCTTTCCTAAAATGCATGAGGCACTAGAATTTATCCTCTCTTATGCAAAAAAATATTGCTTGCCAGGCGTGGTGGCTCAAGCCTGTATTCCCAGCACTTGGGAAGCAGAAACAAGAGGATTGCTGAGTTTGAAGCTTGCCTGGGCTACATAGTGAGCTCAGAGCCAGCTCGAACTACAATGCGAGACCCTCTCTCAAAACAAAACAAAAAAAATAGCTTAAGGATTGGTATAAATTGTGGTTAAGAGTTTTTGTCTTTGAGCCACTGATTCTGAATTCTGGCTTACTAGTTCCAGCACAAACATGAGACAAATATACAAGATACTGCAAGTGTAAAGAAGTCAATTATCTGGATTTTTAAGGGAAAACTTTAGATTTGGGCCCATTATATTAAGCCACAAGAATTTACTCACTCTTGCATTGCATCAATGTGTGTACGCCAAAATCAATTCATCATTGCCATTTTGAAATCTCTTTTATAACATATACTCCATTATTTAGGATATAATTAATACTTAGTGTTATGACTTGTTAAGCTTCTGTCAATTCACAAAGTTCAAGATAAAATCTTACTATCCTAAACAGATAAGTACACCAAGCAGACAAGAAGCATAAGTCAGTTTCATGGGGCTGAATTTATTCCAATGCACTGTACTCTCATATTTAACGCTACAGGGATAAATTACTGTGAAGTACATGTCGCTTAAAATTCTTAAATATGAAATAATTCTATGTATACCATTCACTCATTTTAGAGACAATACATAATCTACCTGCTGTTCTTGGAAGCTTTTGCTAATATACAGTTTATTGGAAAGGATTCTTCCTGCCCAGTCCTTTTTTCTCATTACTTCTCATGTAATTACTAACTGCTTAAAAACAAGCTAATCATAAATTGTTTTCATTTTTACTTATAAAGGTAGTCTATGCTCATAAGCATATAAATCAACAGAAGTTATTAAAGAAATTGTCACAGACCCATAACTACTTCCGACTCATGACATTTGTGGCCTCAGGGGAGAAAGTGTCCTGGAAACACATTGAAACTAAATGAAAGAAAATATACTTCAAATTGACTTAAAGTTGTAAGGTATATTTCCTTGGTATGATCGGTGGATCCAGTTTTGTTCTCTATTAGAAAAGATTCTGTCTCTCGAGCTAACAAAATCTCTTCCAGCACCTCTTGAGTCTTCTATTGCTGGGAAGAAAGAAAAGAGATTTCATCGCTCAGTTCTGCACGCACCAGCACTTGCAAGAACATCACGTGGAATATCCTTTAGGGGGCATCCAACAAGCAGAGCTCCTTGCTATGGTGAGCTGGGTTATTTGGAATATAAATCTTCATGACATTGTTTTCACTAAAGCTTGCTCCAAACCACCCAAAATGTGAGGCTATGCAGTTCATTGTTTATAAAACTATATTCACCAGGAATAATATGCAACTATTATCAGGAAAGTGGACATATTTAAGATGAAATTAAAAATGATTAAGAAACAGGAGCAACATTTCAGAAGCAATGGAGATTTTTCAGCTTATTCCTAAGAGATTTATATACGAGAATTGTTTCAGGCATCTGGAACAATCTGAGAAGTAAACTGCTCTTGTGTGTTAAGATCAGTGTCCATGAAAGTAATATACATTACTCTACAACATCAATGAAATGCAGAGGGAGAGGTACTATCAGAGTTTAACTATCAGAGTTTATCTAGTGCCAGTTGTTGTGGCCCAAACCTGTAACTCCACCTCTTGTAAAGGCTAAGGAAGAAGGATCACAAGATTGAGATGACTCTCTTTCAAAATAATAATAAAAAGGCCTGGTGATATATTATTCATATTGCGGTCCTTCAGTGGCAGAATGCTTGCTTAGCAATACAAGGCCTGGGGTTCAATAAACAATTCTGCTTAAAAGTATTAAACATTAACATTGCACAATGTTCAAAATTCTTGAATCACTCTTCCTTTTAACAATGTTAACACTTTTATTTTTTAACTAATTAAATTTATTGCTGCAATTTAGATATACACAAAGCCCACATTCACCACGTAGAATTTGTACATGTACATGATATGTCTTGATTCTTCCTTTTTTCCTGTTTCTCACCCCTCCATTCATCCTTTCTCCCCTACTTATTTGCAAGAAAAACCACATTGTTTCAATCTTATCTTTCTTCTTTCTTTTCTTTTCCCTCCTTCCTTTCCCCTCCCTGATCATTAGTGCTCTTTGCCATATAAACACTTTTTTTCCTAGTTCACCATGTCTGTTATACATATTGGTCCTTATTTACACATTAAATTTCTCAAAACAGAGAAACAATGCCATATTTAAATATGTGTGAGGATCAGTGGAAAGACCAGAAGAGGCAGAAACAATTCAGAACAATCCAGAAGATCTAGATATACAAAGCCACCTCATCTTTGACAAACTATAGACCCTCAGTTGTGGAAAGATTGTCTCTTTAATAAATGGTCCTGAAAAACTGGGCTTCTCCCTGGCAAAGACTAAAACTAGACTGTTACTTTTCACCATTCACTAAATTGAAATAAAAGTTAATTGAAGACCAAATAATAAAAGAGAAACAAAAAACTTACTGGAAGATAGGGTAGGCACAATTCTTAGAGACACTGAATAGGAAAGACATTACGAAGAAAACTTCAGTAGCGCAGGAGCTAGCAGGAAGAATCAACAAATGGGACTTCAATTTATTTTTATATTTTATTGGTACTTTTTATTGGTACATTACAAATACACATCACAATTACACTCCACATTGAGAATTTATACCAGTATATGACACAAATTAATTCTCATTTTCCCCCCACCCTACCAGCCCACCACTATATACACAAGCATTGTTTCCTTTTTATACCATTTTTTCTTACTTCATTATTTATCTCCAAGCCCATTACCCTTTGAATATTTATTATTTCACACTATCAGTCTTACATTCTAGCACACATTTCTAACTTCAGTTTCTCATACCAGAGAAAATATATGATATTTGCACATCTGTGACCTATTTATTTCACTTATGAGTATGTCCTGAAGGTACATCCATTGGAGGAAAATTGTTTCAATCGCTTCATTCTTTATGGCAGAGTAATACACCATTTCATTTAAAAATAAACCCCACATCCTCTTTATGCAGTGTAGGGTTGATGGCCATATGGGTTGTTTCCAGCATTTAGCTCTTCCAAACTGAGCGGCTATAAACAAGGCTGCACATATGTCACTGTGATAGGAATCTTATTATTATTTTTTTGTATATCCCCAGCATGGCAAGAGCAGGGTCAAATGGGACCTCTAATCCTAGTTCTTAGAGGAATCTCCACACTCATCTCTCTAATGGTTGTACTAGTCTACATTCCCACCAAGAGTGTAGAAGGGTGCTTTTTTCTCCACAACCTCGCCAGCATTTGTTGCCAGCTAATTTCGAGATAGCAGCCATTCTTTGTGGAGTAAGATGAAATCTCAGAGTTGATTTCCTCTGCATCTCTCAAATGTCGAGTGACAGTGAGCGTTTCTTCAAGTACTTCTTAGCTGCTTTTCTTCTTCCTGAAAAGTGTCTGTTCATTTCAGATGCCCATTTTTAAACTGGATCTTTAGATTTGGGGGGACTGATTTTTAAAGCTGTTTGCATATTCTAGATAGTAGCCCTTTGTCTGAGGAATTACTGGTAAAGATATTTTCCCATATTGTTGGTTGCCTTTTTGCTCTGCTGATGGTGTCTCTTGCTGTGCAGAAGATTTTTCCATTTTATATATTTTTTAATTGAATTCTTTACTGGTACAATTTATATACATCTCAAAATCACATATAACATTGGGAAATTTGTACCAGTATATGCCACAAGTTAATTCTCATTTTTGCCCATAT
>PVIC010054130.1:0-11635 GCA_004025085.1 Thryonomys swinderianus
TGTGTGCTTTCTTTTGATTGGTGCTGTCATAGTATAGTATCCCTTTCTCCATAAGTTTTCTTTTAGTGTGTATGTACCTTGACAGGGTTTCATAGAGAGCATGTACTGAGGTAGTTTTTTAACTGGTGTATTTAGACCACTGACACTTAATGTGATATAGTTGAATTAATCTCTGTGTGTAGTGTTTTGTGTGTGTTCTGATATTTTATTGTTGTCTTTCATATTTTGTCTTTTTTTCTGGTACTGGGGATCAAACTCAGGATTTTGTGCTTATGGGGCAGGTGTGGCACCACTGACCTAAATCCCTGGCTCCATATTTTATCTTTTGTGGTTTTATTTGACCCTTTTGCACAATTTTGTTTTCTCTCTTTTAGTAGCTGATAATTTCACTACTTTTACTGGTGGTTTTCCCAGAGTTTGTACTGTATATCTATAGGTGATCCAAAAAAGGAACTACACTATTTCAAGAGTTGTACAAATTACCTTACAGTAATAAAGCATTCCTAATTCCTCCTGGCCTTTTATCATTGTTAACATTCATTTCACTTAGAAATGAATATATATAATATATAATCATATCTACATATGAACATATATAACTAAAGCCATTGTTGCAATTATTATTTTGAATAGCTGGTTACCTCTTAGGCCAGTTAATAAGAAAAGTAGGCTGAGCATTGTTGACCACACCTATGATCTTAGTAGTCTGGGAAAATGAAGCAGGAAGAGCTCAGCCTGGGCAACTTAGCAAGACACTGTCTCAAAGGACTGGGCTCAGTGAGAAGGCCTTGGGTTCATCCCCAGGATTAAAGAAGGGAAGAAAAAGAAAAGGAGATTTAAAATTTACCTTCACTTAGTCATTTTCTGATTCTTCTCCTTTTACCTTTATGTTGAGCTGAGTTTCCTTTCTGAACTTTTAACATTTCTTATAAGGAGATAAATTCTTTCAGCCTCTGTGTGAGAAGGTATTTCTCCTTCCAGTTTTGTGGCTAATTCCGCAGCATACAGAATTCTAAGCGCTGGTGTCTTTCTCTTGTCAGTCTTCCTGCTCACACAGTTTCGAGAAGATGGGTGTGATCTGACATTTGCCCTCCGTAGCCAAGGGGTTCCTTTCCTCTGGGTGCTTTCAGGGTTATTTCATGAACCATGACTTCCTGAGGGTTTAGCACTGTGCAAACATTCCCCTGCTTGCTGTTACCTGAAGTCCCTGGGCCTGTGGTTTGATACATGACATCAGCTGGGGAAATTCTTCATCATTCTCCACATATTCTCTCCTGCGATTCCCATCATGCACAGTTTCACCTTTTGTACTTGTTCCCCCTCATCTCACTCCTGTTGCTTGGCAGCGCTCTTAATCCTAATGGGACTCCTCCTGTAACTGGCTTCCTGTTGGGCAGGTTTTCCTCACCGAATCTCACAGTGGCACACATACTCCTGATGCTTCTTGTTCCCTGATCTGCATTTTCATTTGGGTGTTTACTTAGCTCCTTTGTTTTGGGAGTGTAACATTTTCCTGCTTATCTTCTTTGACTAAAAAGAATACTTCATTTGGCTGTATCATGAATTATAATTTGAATTTATGTGTTCATTTCTATTTAAAGCAATGCTTTTTGTCCCCTGTAAACAGTATAAAACTTAGGCAGTTAAAGCCATTTCAAGATGAGGTATGGTTTCTAGAGAGTCTCGTCAGTTGACTAATTTCTGTAATGGTGTTAAATGTTCCATTGCATTTAGAAGCTTTGGTTGTCAGTGAGAGATCGTTTTGAAGTTGTGCTGTGTGTGTGTGTGTGTGTGCGCGCACGTGCACGTGTGTGTGTGAGGCAGTTCAGATTTAATTTATTGACAGCATGCACGTTGATCACCATCCCACTTGGTGTTCACTGGCTGAAGAGTCTGCAGAGACAGGAGCGATGGGTTCACTTCTGCTGGAATCTGTCCTGCTGTCACTACTGCTGTGGGTCTCATTTCAGGGTCTGGTTTTGTGCACCCACTAAGAGAGCATGTACTTCTTTTCCACCCACACCTATACCCTAGAGCAGGGATGGTAAACCCTTTAGAGCTTCCAGTGATGCACACACCCCACTAAGGCATGTGTGCCAGGGGTTTGCCACCCCTGCCCCCTACCCTGGCGCATGGGGAGACCAAGTGTCTGGTGTTTGAGACTCTGTATCCTCAGTGCTGTGCATGGTGGTGATGATGGTGGTTGGAATTCGTGTTTCACTGCGTGCCAGCCCCATTTTACTTGCTTAGCCCATTTACTTCTGTGTACTGTGAGCCTAGCGAGGCTGTTATTCTCCAGTTCCACAGAGTCATAGGCAGCCGCCTCAGCCCAGCCAGCTGGCTCCAGAGCCCACAGGCCTCTTTGCTTCATGTTGCGTGAAACTGTCCTCACTTGACACCACTTTTTCTTTTCCTGCATCCTGCATCATGCCTTCAGCTTGTCGCTTATCCATTTCTCCCCAGTTCGTTTTCACAAGCATTTTCCTTTTACCTTTGGACTTTTGACCTCAATTTTTATTCTATGTATTTTAAATCCACATATTCCTTCCATCTAAGGAAAATATTAAAATCCAAATTAAAGATCTGTCACAAAGACGTGACCTAAATTTTAGAGTGAGCATCGCGTTGCCTTGCCACACAGCAGCTGCACACCTGGAGGGATCTCCTTTGGCTTTTTCTCCTGCCTCCCAGGTTGGTTTCTGCCACCACTGCGAGACGGGTGTCTGCAAACTGTCTGGTGAAATAACATGTGATAATGTGGTGGCATTTTCCACAGACATCGTTGTGGTGTGGAGAGCCGGCGGCTGCGCTGCCTGGGTTGAGTCTGCAGAGCTGCTGCAGGCCGGGCGTGTCCCCTGAGGCCCGTGTTACAGACTCAATGTCCAGTCGTGGCTCTGAGGAGAGGTGGTGGAGCCTTTGGGTGGTGAGGTCCGAGGGGAGGCAAGTGGCTCCTGGCGCTGTGCCCTTGAAGGAGATCCTGGGAGCCCTGCACGCTCCACAGCCTCCTTGTCTCCATAAGGTGAGCAGCACCCTTTGCCCTGGGGTCCCATTGCAGGGTGTTTTCCCCACAGGCCCGAGCAAGAGGGCGAACTGACCATGGACTGAAACTTTGGAAACTGTGAGCCAAAGCAAGCTTTTCTCCTCTTTAAGTCAATTTATTTTAGTTATTTTTTTAGAACTCATAACTGAAGGCTAACATAATGTCCATTTTTGTTTTGTTTTGTTTTTGAGACAGGGTCTTGCTTTGTAGTTCAGGCTGGCCCTGAGCTCACTATGTAGCCCAGGCAAGCCTCGAACTCAGCAATCCTCCTGTCTTTGCCTCCCAAGTGCTGGGATTACAGGCATGCGCCACCACGCCCAGCAATGTCCATTTTTATATTCTGTACTATTGCATTAGCTTTGTCCCTATCAGCAAAGTACTAACCAATCTCGAAGCCACGCAGATTATAATTACTAAGTAAATCTCTAAACAGAAAAGAGTTTAATTAAAATGAATGCAATTCAGTGTGTTCCTCTTTATTTTTTAGCAAAAAGAAAGATTGAAATAATAATGTCAGGTATTTCTTTTGCAAAGGAAATTCTAGCTGTCACCGTTCAAACCACAACTGTACCCAGTTAATTGTTTTAGTTCAATTTTACTGTAGTCTAGCACTATTTTTAGACTCTAGAAATTGCTTTAACTAATTTTAAAAACTTTAAAGCCTCTGATCCTATTCCAAGCTCCGTACATACACAGTGAAACCCCAAATGTGAAGTATGTAATCAAATCAACTGTAACAGCTTTTCTTTTCACTCACCCCCTAGTGCGGCTCTTTGTCTTTTGTCTCTGCTGCCTTGAATATGCTACAGACAGAGAGGCAAAGTAACAAACCACTGTGACTTTTGTTGAAAATAACCATTAATTAGTGAGCCAGATATATCGAAGGAAAAGCGCAGTTTAAAAGGAAATTAGACCTGGCTACCTATATTTTGTCACTAGTTTTTAACTTTTTTGGCAGTATCAGGGATTGAACTCAGGCCCTTGTTCTTCCAAGGTAGGCATGATACTACTTGAGCTAAATCCCTGGCCCTGTCACTAGTTTTTAAACTTATGTGGTCAATGAGTTCTTAGTAAAAAAATTCCTGAAATTTACATGATGGAAGCTTACTTTGGGATGAACAGTTTCAAAATTGTCTTAGCACAATGCTAAAACAAGCCATGCTTAACATTTCAGACTTAAGAAATTTTAATTTAGTCTGGGGACTTGGCTCAGGGGCATCGCACCTGCCTTGTAAACACAAGGTCCTGAATTTGATCCCTGGTACCAAAAAATTTTAAAAACAAATAAATTTTTTTTTAAAAATTGAATTCTTTATTGGTACAATTTATATACATCTCACAATCACATGTAACAGTGGGGAATTTGTACCAGTATATGACACAAGTTAATTCTCATTTTTACCCATATCCCTACCCACCCACACCTCCCCACCCGCTTTATACATACTCTTTTATTTTCTTTCTGAATCATATTTATTCCTTCCCCTCATTACATTACCACACCAAATTTCCTATGGAAATTTCCCACTCTATAAAAGCTGTCATACTTTCTCGAGCTCATTTGCATCTACAGGTGTTCATGTCAAAGAGAAGATCTGGTATTTGCCTATCTGCGAGCTATTTATTTCACTTAGTATATCCTCCAGGTGTCTCCATTTGCACATAAATGGATCATTCTTGTCATTCTTTATGGCAGAATAATACTCCATTTTATAAAAAAACCACATCTTCTTTATCCAGTCTCCAGTTGATGGGCATTTGGGTTGTTTCCAAGATTGAGCTATCATGAACTGAGCTGCTATGAACAAGGGTGTACATCTGTCTTTCCAATGTGATTTTTAAAATTCTTTTGGGTATATTCCTAGTAGGGGGATAGCAGGGTCAAATGGGACCCCAGTCCTAGTTTTCTGAGAAATCTCCACATGGATCTCCACAGTGGTTGCACAAGTCTGCAATCACCAACAGTGGAGAAGGGTTCCTTTCTCCCCACAGCCTCGCCAACATTTATTGTTGGTTGATTTGTAATTGCGGCCATTCTTTGTGGAGTGAGATGAAATCTCAGTGTTGTTTTCATTTGCATCTCTCGAATGACCAGTGATGTTGAACATTTCTTCATATGCTTCTTGGCTGCTTTGACTTCTGCCTCTGAGAAGTGTCTGTTCATTTCAGATGCCCATTTTAAAAAAGAAATTTAGGGGCCGGAGGGTTAGCTCAATGGTTCCAGCGCCTGCCGCGTAAGCACAAGGTCCTGAGTTCGATCCCCGGTAATCACTTACAATGCTGGGCATGGAGACTCACGCCCACCAGCAATCAATACCACATACCACAGTGCCGGGCATGGTGGCTCATGCCTGTAATCCCAGCACTCAGGAGGCAGAGGCAGGAGGATTGCTGAGTTTGAGGTTTGCCTGGGCTACACAGTGAGCTCAGAGCCAGCCTGAATTACAAAGTGAGATCCTGTATCAAAAAAAAAAAAAAAGAAAGAAATTTAAATTTTCCAGAGATTGTTTAACTCATAACAGTTAAAGGTATTTTAAAAAATTGTATAAAATCTGTTTTAAAATTATTTTCATTTGAATGTATCATTTTCAGCAAGAGTGTTCTCTAGTCATCTTTCTCTAGCTCTGAGGTGACTGAAGCAAAATCTGTGGAGGAGAACTCCATGTGGAAGGTGGGGATCATTCTACCACCTTGTCTTTTACTGGATTTTCTAGGAATATCTTAGTGGAAAATTATGAGAGGATCAATTATATACTGCTCATCTTTTTGTTTGATAACTAAGATGTTTATAGTTATACTCTTTGAAGGCTTATTTTAGTTAAAACCCCCTCCTCCATGTTCATTGGATGTCTTTGAATATGACATTTATCAGATTAACTTTTATGTTTTTACCTAACATGTTTTCCCTATTACAAACATTTTATGCATTGTAGAAATTTTGGGCAATACAAACACAGTTAAAAAAAACTAAACAGAATAAATAAAAATAGACTGTTTTAAGGACATTTTAAAAGCAGATTGAAGGAAAAAAGTTTCCTGAGGGGAACATGGTTGTTAATTTTACAGTAGAAATGACAGAAGGCATATTAACCATGGCACTTCAAAGAAGCCAAATTTGCCAGTGGCTGCCCATCTAGAATTTTGTTCCCAGTGAAAAGTCTTCAAGAATGAAGCAGAAATGAACATTTTGAAAGACAAAGAGCTTACTTAGTTTAGGAAAGAACACAGGCTAGTGATCGACAAACTAACCATATTAAGAAAGAGCAACAAATTAAATACAAGGAAGTACTTGGGAGGAAATAAAAAATAAGAGCACACATTAATGAAATAGAAAAAATTCCATAAAATAGAAATGATTACCGAAGCCAAAAACTGGCTCTTTGGAGAGACTTAAAACTGATAAGTGTCTGGCAAGACCAGTAAATAAAATGAGGAAAGATATAAATAAGTAGAACTGGCAATGAAAAGGGAACATCCATATAGATCCTATATGCTTAAAAAGATGAGAGAATATTTTGAATATCTTTGCGCCCGTTAGATTGGAAATTTTAAAGGGGCAGTCTTTGGAAAAAACCTGAAAAAAATTCACACAAGAAGAAATGATCTGAAATTTTATAATTTTTTTTGTTTTGTTTTTGAGACAAGGTCTCACTTAGTAGTTCAGACTGAGCTCATTATGTAGCCCAGACAATCCTGGAACTCAGCATCCTCCTGCCTCTGCTTCCTGAGTGCTGGGATTACAGGCATGAGTCATCATGGCCAGCTGACCAGCCATACTTAAAGGAATTGATGCCAATCTTACACAGCTCTTTCAGAAAGGAATAGCACTCCACCTCATTTTGATAGTTCAAAACTCTAGCTTGAATTAGAAAAGAGTGATTCTTACTTGTAAACATAGGAGTAAAAACTGAAAATTTCAGCAAAGTGCAACAGTATGTAAAGCAATGACAAATGAGCTTTATTTTAAAAATGCAAATTTTTATATTAACAAATTGACATAATTAGTGGCAGGAGAAGGGTGGTGTAATACAGTGGATAAATATCAGAAAAGAATTTGATAGAATTGAACATCTATTTATGATTAAAACCTTGTAATACAACAAGGCTAGAAAGAGTCTCCCTAATCTGATAAAGATTTCTCAAAAGCTCATACTTCACGAATAAACATTTGAAACCTTACTGTCCGGAACAAGACTAGGGTACTCAACGTTACCACTTCTGTTAATCTGGATTCAGAAGCTCCACCGAGGGAGTGTGAAAAGAAAAGAGAAAAAAGCACAGAGCTATGGTTGGAAGGGAAAATGCCACCGTCACTCATGGGCAGGTTGAGTGTCTTTACTGAAAGCATTTGGAACTAGAAGTGTTCTCAGATTTTGGAGTAATTGTGTCTACATAATGAGAAGTTTTGGGAATTGGACCCAACCCTGAACACAAAGTTGTTTCCTGTGCATCTTCACATGCACCCCGGAGGAACTTGTATAGATCACTGTGCCTGTGTTTTGAGTGTCAAGTGGAAATATTCCACTTGTATTATGTGGATGCTCAGAAAGGGTCAGATTTTGGATTTCAGGTTTCTGGATTAGAAATGTTCAACCTGCATAGATAAGTAGATAATCTTCCCATAATCTGTAAAGTAAGTTATTGTAATTAATAAATACATTTTATAAGGCCTTGTGGTACTGAGATAACTTTAGAAACTAGCAGTATTTCTGTATGCCAAAAATTATATATAAGTTAATTAAAAGAGGAAAAATAAGATGCCATATGTAGTACCCCAGATACATTACCCAGGAGTAAACCTATGGAAAGAAATTCGATACCTCTACACAGTATGCTACAAAATATTCTAGAGAGAAAATGTAAAGGACCTACATAAAGGCATTATTTTGGGAGAGTCCGGATTGTATCAGTATGAGTTCTGCTCTAACTGGGTGTATTCAGTCATGGGAAGCACAAACCTCCTGTGGCTGCTGGAGCCCTCGGTATGTGGTGGCTCTGAGTGTAGCTGTGATAAATGTGGAAGATGCACATTGCAATTCACAGACCTAGTATGGAAGAAGTGTCAGATTTCCTAATCATTTGAAAATAGTGATTCCTTTTAGACGTGATAATATTTGGATATATTAAGTTAAAATTAATTTTCCCTCGCCGGGCGTGATGGCGCACGCCTGTAATCCTAGCACTCTGGAGGCAGAGACAGGAGGATTGCGGAGTTCGAGGCTTGCCTGGACTACAAAGCGAGACCCTGTCTCAAAAAAAAAAAATTGATTTTCCCTCTCGATGTTTTAATTTTTCAGTATGACTCCTGGCACATTTAAAATTACATGCATGGTTTCCATTTTTGGTTCACCACATAGTCTACTGGGAAACACTGGATTATAAAATCAGTGCCACCTCAGTGAAAATCACAAAGCATTCTGCATGATTATGGAAGTTCATAAGCCGATTTTGAAATGGCTAGATAGGCAGAGGGCCAGGCTTCTCTTGCAAAAGGACAGGGTAAGATTTGCTTTACCACACTGTCTCTCAGCTTGGGGACTGAATGCATCTGCACAGGAAAGGTTTGGAAGGACTGCCTTGCAGAGGGGAAGATGTTCAGGAGCAGCCTGGCCTCTACCCACTAGGTGTCAGTAGCACCCCCACTTGTGGAAAGCAGAAACACTCTGAAGATGTTGTTATGCGTAGAAGGGACAGAGCTGTAACACTTTGCTCCAGAATTGTCTCAGTTTGAGAACCACCATCTCTGCTGGATGTAAAGTTTTTTTTTTTTTTTTTTTTTTGAGACAGGGTCTCACTTTGTAGTTCAGGCTAGCTCTGAGCTCACTCTGTAGCCCAGGCAAGCCTCGAACTCAGCAATCCTCCTGTCTCTGCCTCCCAAGTGCTGGGATTACAGGCGTGAGCCACCACGCCCGGCTGGACGTAAAGTTTTATTATCGAGCAGTATGCCACAAGGCTAACCCGTTGAATCAATGGGACAGAATAGGAAAATAAAACAAGACTAAAGTGGGACCTCATGTACGCAGACTTGATTGTATTTGTTACAGTGGAATATCTGCGTGAAAATAAGTTTGACCTCCTCACACCTCACACAGAAACCAGCTTGAGTGGATTTTACATAAAATTGTGAAAGACAAAATGACAACATTTATAGAAAGAATATATCCAAAACAGCTGCATGGAAGGATTCTTTAAACAGACACAAGCATTAATCATGAAAGAAAAGAACAATAAATTGGAATGTGCTAAAATTAGGAATTGTGTAGAAGACAGTGGGAAAAGAAAGCCATAAAGCAGATGAAAATATTTCTAATACCCTTATAACAGAGCTCTTCTAACTAGAAAACACAACAGATTTGGTAAGAATCCGCAGAAAAGACAGACACCCAGTATCATAGATGCTAGATCTTGTACTTCACCAGTGAAGAGATGCAAATGGCCAGAACCATGTGTGGACACACTCAGCTTCGCAAATCATCAGGCGAAGCAACACAAGACTGGCTGAAATAGAACAAAAACATGAACTCTGGTGAACTGCAGGTGTGAGCCATTCTGAGATGGTGGCTGAAACTGAATGCACATGTATCCTGTGACCCTGCATTCCCATCCTTAGCCCTGGCCCAGAAACTCTGCATTCACGCAATGAAATCACAGCGCGAGTGACTTTTGTAAACATTCAGTTCATCGGTAGAGGCCAGGCGCAGAAGAATATATGTCAAGCTGGGTGTGGTACCACATGCCTGTAACCCCAGCACTCTAGAGGCCAAGGAAGGCAAATCACAAGTTCAAACCCAGCCTGGGCGATTTAGTGGTTTAGCGAGAGCCTGGCTCAAAAATAAAATTAAGCAAAGGCTAGGATAGCTAGGGTGCAAAGGCCCTGGGTTTAAACCTCTAGTACCTTTATCTGAGTGTATGTCACAATAGCATTTTATGTAATTTCTTTAAGCAGGCAGAGCTAAACTCTAGCAGCAAAGTTTATCTAGAGATAACAGTTTTTTTGGTAATAGCTGAAATATGGAAATAATCCAGAGGTCTACCACCAGAGAATGGTTGAATAAATTGTTGTTATTGTTACTCAATGAAATAGTAATAAAGTGACAACCCCCCCACATGTGGCAACATGGATGAATTTTATGGAGACACTATTGACAGAAGCCAAACACAGCAGAATGTGCGATCTTATTTATATAATTTTTAAACACAGGAAAAAAATGGAAACCCTGTAGTGCACCAGCCAGCCTCGCTGTCTTTAGATAAAGGAGTGGCCCTGCCTGGGCATGGGGCTCTGGCGATGGCTGCTTCCTGATCGCCACTTGAACTGTACGCTCCTGTTGTGCCATTGGGTTGAGTGTCTCTTCTCACAGCTTTGCGTGGTGTGTGGAGTGGCAGACTCTGTTCTGGGTTTCCCATGTATGGATTTGTATTCCGACTGCGGGGCTCTGGGCAGCTTCCTTAACGGCTCTTGCCCTCAGATTCCTATCTGGGAAGAGAGGATCTTAGACAGTCCGTGCACATTGAGTGCCGACTGCTGACTCCTGCTCTTGTTTTTGTTATTAGTGTCATTGCCAGTTTATTTTTGCAAAGGAATTGTTCAGCCCCTGTCGAGATGGCATTCTATTTATAAATCCATCACGGCTCTCTGTGTAGGCGAGCTTTTGTTTACATGTCTCAGAAAAGTTTATTGTATTTACTGTATTTCCTAGGTTAATCACTAGGTTTTAAATAGATGTATTTTATAATTTTAAGTTGAATATTCTTTGCCTTGTGTTTTATGATCAATCATAACTGGCATATAGTAGCTCCTACTTGGTGTGATTTACTGCTGTCCCCATTGATTCTAAGACCTACATGGATTGACACTTATAATCCTGTGTAAAATCCTTCATTTTACACAGGTGGTAACTGAGAAAAAGAGAAAATGATACCTCCCTGGCTTGGGAGTCACTGTGCTCTCAGAGTTCATATTCATTTTAACCGTTTGATAACTATGTTCTCCTAATCTAATTTTTTAGTTGATGGTGTTAAGTTCTCAAGAAGCCAGTTATATTATTTGCAATTAATCTTTTTTATACACTTATCAATAATTCTTGTCCTGGACTTCTTGCTTTGACTACAACTTATAGAAAATGTTAAAATAAAAAATAATCCAGCAGGGCCAGAGATTTAGCTCAGTGGTTCCAGCACCTACCTTGCAAGCGCAAGGCCCTGAGTTTGATCCTGGTAACCACATACAATGCTGGGCGTGGTGACTCAGGTCCACCAGCCATCAATACCACATACCACAGCGCCGGGCGTGGTGGCTCATGCCTGTCATCCCAGCACCCGGGAGGCAGAGGCAGGAGGATTGCTGAGTTTGAGGCTTGCCTGGGCTGCATAGTGAGCTCAGGGCCAGCCTGAACTGCAAAGTGAGACCCTGTCTTAAAAAAAAAAAAAAAAAATCCAGCAAATGGCCTTCTGTTGTCTGACTGCCTTTTTCTTGACCACTGTGAATTTCCTAGACTATTGACTGGAAAATATTTTTCTTTTCCTTAAAGCTGTGTTTTTAAAATGTTCGAATTTACCAAGTGGTTTTTGATTTGTCCTTTTTTTTTTTTTTTT
>PVIC010054131.1:0-11633 GCA_004025085.1 Thryonomys swinderianus
TATGTGGTTACCAGGGATCGAACTCAGGACCTTGCATTTGCGAGGCAGGTGCCGGAACCACTGAGCCAACCCTCCAGCCCCCCCTTGATTTTTTTTTAAAAGCAAACACGCAAAAGCAAAAAGACCACATAGATTTAAAAAATCTGCATATATTTCTGTAAAGGAATTACAGATTCTTTGTGCCTACTTTAGAACGTTGGATAAGGTCACCATGCACTATACTTTTGTATTCAAGGAACAAAAAAGCCTTTAATTAAGAAAGAGCTTTTTTTTTTTTTTTTTTGAGGCAGGGTCTGGCTTTGTAGTTCAAACTGGCCCTGAGCTCCCTCTGCAGCCCAGGCAAGCCTCGAACTCAGCCAAGTTTAAGTTCTTTAAACACAACTCTTTTTTATTGCTGCTGGGCTAACTTTAATCACAGCCTCATTCTAAAATGAGAAAACAGAAAAATTAAAAATGGATTAGGAAATATTTTACAGTAGAGTTGGTTATCATCAATCCATGTCGTTCACTCAGCAGATGAAAAAAGTTCTTGAATAAGGCATATCCTGTGGCACAGCAGGTAAGCCAAGTCCCAAGGTTGACAACTGCTGCTTAATTTATAATTTACTAAGGAGAGTCTGAGGGTAACTAGCAAATAGGTGAATTCAAGCCACCCCTGCAAGGCAAAGACAATCCCACTATGGTACCTAAAAGATCTAGAGATCTGGATTTATGTCACACCTTAAGGACCCACCTTGGGGGCATTGTGTCCAACAGGAACATGAGGTCCTCTTCTAGATTTCATTGCAAAACGCATGATTTGCCTCTTCACAAAAATAAACAGCAGTACAAATACCTGTCCAAAGAGATATGAAAACTTTTAATTTAAAAAGCATTATAAAAGAGCATGACTTCATTCAAAATTTCCAGAGTCGGGCTCGGAGGGATAGAGACTAGAGGTACAACCTGGGGCAGAGCAAGCCTAACAAAAATGTGCTAAAGCCGGGATCCGGGAGGGGTGGGGTCTATGGCCAGAGCGCAGAGGAGTGTTCTCGGCAGGGCGGGGCAGTCTGGGTCTGTGACTGCGCTCCCACATCCAAAAGCCCAGGAAGAGCGCAGGTGAGTGGGTGAAGGATGAAGACGGGGAACGGCTCGAGGGTCTAGCCTGGGTCACACGCGACAGCAGAAATGGGGCTGGGAAATCTCCTCACCAGGCTCCCGTAGGCCATCACCAGCACGACATTCACACCGGACAGCCAGTTACTGCTCGACGCCATGGCCTCTTCCCCGGGGCAGAACTGCTCGGGGTCCCTCGCTGCTCTGCCTCGTCAGCCCAGGCTCCGCCAAATGAAGGAAGCCTGGTGTTCGCCGACCATTTCATTACTGGGATAACCAAATCAGAACCGGCTCGAAAACATGGCGGAGGGGGGGCGCCAGTAGAGGAGAACGACGTCTTCCCGCTTCCGCAGACACGTGACTCCAGGCGGGCAAGGGCACCTGGGAGCCACGAGAGCGGAGACGGAACTACGCCGGGAAGAGGAAGCGGAGGCCACGCATGCGTCACGCTAGGAAGGCGGGGCCGCCGTAGAGGGGCGGGGCTCCGCGCCGCGACGAGCGCGGTGTGTCGTGGCGTCGGGGCGCGCGCACGCTGGCGAGCGCGTCCCTTTTTGCGTCACGTGCTGGGGGAACGCAGGAAGGCAAGTGGGAGGGGAAGGCGCGAGAGCGAGCGCGAGAAGGAAAAGGAGGGAGGGGGTGGGGAGGAGGGAATTTCATATCACGTGACAGGGGCGGCGCGGCCCGGGTGTCAGTGTGCAGGAGACTGAGGTAAAGTTGGGAGCGCAGCGGCGTTGGCGGCGGCGGCGGCAGCGGCGTTGGCGGCGGGGCCGGGTATTGTCCGCGGCCCCTTTAAATCCGCGATCCTCCCTTTGCCCTCCCTCCTTCTCCCCGTCCTCGCCGTACCCTTCCCTTGCTAGGCCCCGCTTCGCGTCCCCCACTGTACACCCCTTCTGGTGTGAGCCCTGCCCCCCCCAGTCGGCGGCCGGAGGTTTTGTTTATGGTTGGGTTCGCGGCCTAGTGGGCCGCGCCAGAGCCGGGGCCTCGATTTGGGAGCGTGGCCGGGGCGGGGCTTGGGGCAGCCGGGAGGGGGGGCCATGCGGCTGCAGCCCGAAGAGGGAGAGCGAGAGAGAGCGCGGGCTGGCGCGGCCTGGGTCCTGCCTGAGGTAGGGCGCTCTCGGTCGTGCCGGTGCCCGCGGAGAGGAGGGCGGCTTCCTTGCCCTTTTCTCTGCGGACCTCCTCGGATCCGGATCCGGCCTGGTTTGGGGGTGGTGGTGGGGCGATGGGGTGGAGCTGCCCAAACTCCCCCATGTGGCCCTCAGTTTGAGTGCGGAGGATTAATTTGTTCCGGGTGGGAGGTAGGGAGGCGATTGGCCCCGTGGGCTCCTGGTGGCGCGCGGGGGGGGGTGAGGTTCCCCTCCTCCACGCGTGGGCTTGCGTCCCCTCTTCGTTTCCAGCCTCTTTGTCAGCTTCTCTTATTACCCTTCTTTCTTGCCGACCCAGCTCACAGTATACATTTCTGTTGTGTCTCTAGCTTCCTGTTGTCCATACTGTAGTTTCGGGTACCCCAAATAATTATGTTATTGGGGAAGCTGGACCTGTTATTGGGGAAGCTGGACCCCTGGGTTGTATTACGCCAAAGGGACGTCACTAAATCACTGGGGTATTTGTTCACTTTTCTCATAATGGGACAAATTCCATATTTCTACAGACCTTTCACCTTGTGAACAGATCCCCTACGTTGCTTTGCAAACTGGTGTCATAAACCATACACTATTCCTTTTCCACGATTCTTTAAATATAGCCACTTCTGGTCTAAGATGTTATGGAAAGGAAAACATACTAATAGGCATTTTTCTTGTTATTGTTAATGTTTTTGCCTTTGACTCACCGTGATTATTAAATGGAGAAATCCTCCACTCCTTTTTTTTTTGTCTCTCATACAGCTTCCACTCTGTGTTCTGTTTTGGGGTTATGCGATTTGCTGGGGGGGGGTGATGGGAATCAGTAACAACCAGTATTGCTAGACAATTAAAACATTTTGGCTGTGTATCAGTTGATAAAACTGCTTGGAGATCCTACACCATTGTCCTTTAAGATTGGACTGATTGTTTCCGTTGTGAATGGGAAGTATTGCTGGCATGTAAACTAGTGATGAAAGACCTAAAAATGTACTGTTGTATTTTTTATTTTTAACGCCCCTTCTTGCTAAATGTGTCCTAACTGGAAAGTACCCTTAATAGATTCAAGGTGGTGGGGAAAGGGACACTGAGGTCATTTCAACAAAGCATGTAGGGAAATAGTTGCTCTGTTAGAGGTAGCAAGCCTTACCCACCCAGTGCAGCTTCAGAATTTCTGAATTGTCTTGAATTAGATTGTAAGCTCCCTGAGGGCAGAAACCAGGCCATAAAGCTTTTGTATTTTCTGAAGTATTGAACACATAGTAGATACTCAATAAATACTTGTTGCTTATTTTTTTCAGTAAAATTTCTCTGGCTATTTTTTTAAGTAGCTGCTTTTCAGAATATAATCAAGGGCAGACCTGTGTTGAAACTTGTATTTGCTCCTGCATTATTCCCTCAGTGTCCAATACTTCTCACTCCACTTCTCTTAAAAATTTAAAATTACAAGAAAGTAACAAGATTCTTCTCCACTGTGATAACTGGATATTTGTTCCTGCTTGCTACTAAAAAGCTACTGATTGTTTGCCCTTGAGTGATCCATCCCTGATTGCTTAGCTTTGACCTGTTGCTCAGTGTTACAACCTAGATAGTAAAATTCTCTTAGTTACAAGTTTGAAAACCTGTAAGACGGATTTGGAAGTTAGCAGCAAAGAGTAATCAGGATTTTTTTCTTAATGGTTTTTCAAGATAACCTTCTAATGTACTTATATCTGACTGATAAAACATATGCAGTGGGCCACCATAAAGTTCTGTAATGTACATTTGCAAAACTCATGCTTGTAAATTGACTGTGCAAATAGAAAAAGCAGCCAGTATTTGTGAAGTTACAGGGATGGGTTGGAAATGAGTACTGTGCATTAAAAATGTCATCTTTGAGTTGATTTTAAAATACAATAGTTTTCCTCCAGTCTTTTTTTTTTTTTCTTCCTCTCTGGATTTGGATGCAGGGGCCGGTGGTTGAACAATACCGTTCTTACTGTTTGTAAAATGTTGAAACTTGACTATAATGCCGGTCTGGGAAAATGGACTACTTTGTAGCAAATAATCTTGTAGTAGCTTGAAATATTTACAGACTTGTGTGTATATTTGTGGGTAGGGGGTAAAGGTAATGATTAAAAGTTAGCACTGAAGCTGCCTTTAAAAAATCTTTTTTGGTGATAGGGAGTGTGGAATTCTTAATTCTTAATGAGCACATCCAAAAACAAAGATCCATGCAAACTTTTGACACATCTTGGTGAAGAATTTACCCACAGGGAAGTCAGCTTGCTCTAACATCAAAGAAACAGGTGAAATGCATTTTCCTAATAGTTAATCCTTGGATGTATCTTTTGAAGCCCTCCAATCTAAAAATTCAGCTATATCTTTTGGGTAGCCTAGAAGTATCCTATGTAACTTTTCACTAATGAAAAAAATGAAACATGGAGCTCCAAAATATGGGCTTATTCCCTTGGAAATAAATGCAAAGTAACCTTTTTTTTTTTATTGAGACAAGGTCTCTTTTTGCGCTTCATACTCACCTTGAACTCCTTCTGTAGCCTGTGTTGGCTTCAAACTTGCAATGATGCTCTTATCTCAGCCTCTCAAGTACTGGGATTACGTAAAAACGTATCCCACTAGGATGGTCCATAATCTCTTATTTTGAGCAATCTTAGATGAATATGTTCTTTGTTCCCTAAGTGCAGCAGCTGAGATAGCATTATAAAACAAAGTATGAATGATGAGACCTTGAATTCAGTAGGATCCTTGTTCAGTAGCAATCTCTGAAAATGTTTCCAAAAAAATAATGTTTCTAGAAGGCCCTGTATGTTGTGTCTCTAAAGATTCACTTCGTCTTGGATTGTATTAATGTCTCAGATTTAAAAGGATTTCCTAGAAACCTTTCCAAGTACAATTGTGTGATAGGTGCACTTGGTTTGGGACAAAGTTGGGATTCCCTGTGTATTAAGGTGAGTGGTGGAGATAATTGCAGTTCTGGTTATTTGAAAGTGTGAATGAGACCCAACAGGAACAGCTGTAAAAGCATTATGTTAGAATTAACCATTACAGAGTTGAGATGCTGGACAGTCCCTTGAGCTACATGCAGTGTAAAAGGCTACAGTTTCAGGAAACTTTTTTTTTTTTTTTTGAGTACTGGGGATTGAATTTGGGCCCTTGTGCTTTCAAGGCAGTAAGGTGCTGTACTACTCGAGTTAAATCCCTGTGGTGGAGGTCATGTGCAATTTATATAAAACAGTTACAAGAAAGATAAGACTTTTTAAAGGTAGATTAGATATATATGTATGTATGTGTATGCATGTATATATACATGTATGTGTATATATGTATGTGTATGTATACATATGTGTATACACATATATATTTTTTCTGTGGTGCTGAGGATCAAAATCTTGCTAGGTAAGAATTCCACTGCTGAGCCCAGTCCTAGCCTCTAGAGTGTAGTGTCTTAAATTGTTTTTTCTTTGGAGTATAGTTTAATCCTCTTCCTGGAAGGCTTTTGTTTCCAGGCTTTGTTGATTATCCTTCCTTTTGTCACAGGGGCTTCAGACACTTTCACCCATATAGAAGGCTTTTGGTTATTGACATTGTTTTGCTTACCTTCAAGGTAGCTAAAGCCTGCTGAAAGAGGACTAGTAACCAGACTGTGCCCCTGACTTTTTAAGGTCACCCATCACTTACATGTGCTTTGTTTTTGCAATGCTGGGGATCCAGTCCAGGACTTTGTGTATGTGAAGAATGAGCACTGCCACTCAGCTGCCTCCCAGTGCTGTGCATTTCTTATACAAAAATGGATTAATAGCCATAGTTCCTTAAGGAATTTATCAAAAGATGTGTCTCAGGAATAGGTGAATCTTCTCAGTTTGTTTCTTTGAAGAAATCAAATGTTGGTGAATGTGCTGATGAAAGAGAAGTTAAAAACATTTCACCCACATTTAACACCTAAATCTTGTTTCTTTTAAATTTTCAGTATTCTACCTTGTAAATACTGTTATTTGTATATACTGTAAATGATGACATCGGTGGGCACTAACCGAGCCCGGGGAAACTGGGAACAACCTCAAAACCAAAATCAGACACAGCACAAGCAGCGACCACAGGTAAAGAATCCAAAGGGTATGGATGTATGGGTAGTTTTGCTGGTTGACAGTGGTCTCCACAGATTATTGATTTAGGTTCCTTATTGTTGAAAGGTCTGTGGCACTTTTTACTTAGGCCTGATAAATATCAGTGTCAAACTGTGATGCATCATGCTTACTTTTTTTGTTAACACTGTATTATGAGATTTAGTGCTTTGTTCTTTGCTTTGTGTCTCTAATGTAATATCTTTTTCCCCCTTTTTTTTTTTTTTTTTTGTAGTATTTTTGAGACAGGGTCTAGCTTTGTAGTTCAGGCTGGCCCTGAACTCACTATGTAGCCCAGGCTGGCCTCAAATTCATGGAAATCCTCCTGCCTCTGCCTCCCGAGTGCTGGGATTACAGATGTGAGCCACCAGTCCAGCATTGTGGTGTGTGGTACTGGGATTGAATTCGGCACCTTGCGCTTGAGAGACAGATGCTAGAACCACTGAGCTAAGTCCTCAGCCCTGACTAGCCAACCTTTATCCTTGACACCTTTTGCTTTCCAAATTTTTGGGGATTTTGCTTCTTTTCCTTTCAGTTTTCATTGAGGCCTTCTCTGAATTTTTCTTTCCCATGAAAAACTGCTGGTTTCTTCACTGTGTTTCTTTCAAATTAACAAATGAGACACCCTAGAGCATTGTTCAGTTTTAGATCTTGAATAAATTGTCCTCTTGAGTACTGTTTGATTTAGATGTGATCTGCTTTCCATAACCTGGGTTGGTTGGTGCCTAGTATGAGTGAGTGAGTTTGGATCATTGCGACCTCTGTTGAATACACAAGACTAGAATTTTCCCCTTATGTGTTTTTCTTTCACCTATATTTCTAAGTGAATTTCTAGTATAGTTTTGGTATTTTACTTAGTTGGGGCAATAAAATTCTTAGCTTAACATCTATTCAGGCAGATGATATATTAAGTATCTTGAGATAAATCTTATGATAAAGTAAGAGGTTAGTGTTGGTTATTGAAGAAATAGGAACAACAAGGTTTACATTTGATTCTAAATAATTACTGTCAAGTAAGAGCCAGATGTTTCCAAGTGTTGCTGTAATTTGAGGAGGAAAGCCCCTTCTGGCATGACAGTGAAAAAGCTGCCTATTCTTTTGGGATGAAAAAGCTCCCTATTCTTTTAGGGTTATAGAGCAAAATAGTAAGGCTTTACTCTGTTTTTGTCATTTTGCTGATTATGCATCTTAAAAAGTACTTAACTTTTGATCCCCTTTGTTGTTTTTATTTTGTGTTACTGTGGATTAGGTCTGGATCCTTGTGCAAGCTAGGAAAGCACTCTTTGTCTTTGAGCTGCCTCCCCAGCCTTTTATTTTGTTTTGAAACAATGTCTCTTGAAACAGTGGGCTCACAAAGCTCAGATTGGCTTTGAACTTTCACCTCCTCTCCCTCACCCTCCTGAGTAACTGGGATGATAGGTGTGCGCCACCATACCCTATTCTGCTCTGTCATTTTATAAAAAGGAAAAAGAAACAAGGGTAGTCAGGACAGTAGGAATTGACTAGATCCTGTTACTCTATTAGACTATTACCT
Organism: Thryonomys swinderianus; assembly: GCA_004025085.1. Taxonomy (NCBI): domain Eukaryota; kingdom Metazoa; phylum Chordata; class Mammalia; order Rodentia; family Thryonomyidae; genus Thryonomys; species Thryonomys swinderianus. The sequence goes on from PVIC010054131.1 coordinate 7,869, forward strand.
CCTGATTATGCTTTCTTGATCTTTTCTTTCTAGGCCACTGCAGAACAAATTCGACTTGCACAGATGATTTCGGACCATAATGACGCTGACTTTGAGGAGAAGGTGAAACAAGTGAGTATCCCAGTAATTTGGTATAAGCTCGGGAAAAGATGTCAGTGCTAAGCATAATTATATCTCTATCGATTGACTTTGAGGATGTTTGCTATGTGTATGTGGGGTGGGCGGAGTATTCTGGAGTTTAAACTCAGGCCTTATGTACCAAATTTAGCTGGTATCTCTTCCCTTTACCTATTTAACATGGGTTCCAAGCTTGTTCATGATAGTTGTTGATTTTTCTCTTTCAGTTAATTGATATCACAGGCAAGAACCAGGATGAATGTGTGATTGCTTTGCATGACTGCAATGGAGATGTCAACAGAGCAATCAATGTCCTGCTAGAAGGAAACCCAGACACGGTAGAGTGCTAACAAAATTTTTTTCAGCATGGGGTACTAGGTTGGGAGGCTAGGAATATTCTAGAAATACCAAGTGGGGTAAATCCCCTTAAACTTTCGCTGGATATGTGGGAACATGCCTGTAATCCCAGCATTTGGAGGCTGAGGCAGAACAATTATGATTTTGGGTCACCAGGGCTACATAGTGAGCTCAGAGTTAGCTTAAACTATGCCATAAGACCCTGTCTCCAAAAGCAGTATCGCTCCAAAATTAGTGTATCTTTTTTTTTTTTTTAAGGAAAGTAGAAGATTTTCTTGGAAATTATTTGCTTTAAGTTTCTAATTGTTTTAGACTCTAAATTTGTGTTTAATGTCCTCTTTTTTTCTAAGAGTGGGAAAAATTTGGCTGGGGATTTAGCTCAGTGGTTCTGGTGTCTGCCTGGTAAGCAGAAGGTCCTGAGTTTGATCCCTGGTACCATAACACGATGCTGGGCGTGGTGGCTGATGGTTGTTATCCCGGCACTCGGGAGGCAGATCACAGGAGGATTGCTGTGAGTTCCTGGGCTACATAGTGAGTTCAGGGCCAGCCTGAACTGCATAGACTCTGTCTCAAAAAACTAAAATTAAAACATAATAATAATAAAAGTAGGAAAAATTTATTGAATGAAAGGTAGCTTCTAAGGAGACAGAAAGGAGACCAGAAAATCGGTTGTCCAATATGTGTCCCTGACAGGAGGATTGCTGAGTTCGAGGCTTGCCTGGGCTCCATAGTGAGCTCAGAGCCAGCCTGAACTACAAAGCAAGACCCTGTCTCAAAAAAAAAAAAGAATATCCAATATGTGTCCCTGAGGATAACAGTCATACGAGAAAAAAAGAGGAAGTCAGTCTCCTGATTGGTCTAAGATAAATTATTCATTCTAGGCTAGTGACTTTTGTTTGCATCTTTCTATTTTTTTGAGACAGAATCTCACTTTGTAGTTCAGGCGTGCCTTGAACTCACTGTGTAGCCCAGGCTGACCTCAAACTCTTGATGATCTTGTTGCCTCATCCTGAGTGCTGGAATCACAAGCATGCACCTAGGCCCATCTTTTTCTTTTGTTGTTTGTTTTGTTTTTAAAAAAGAAAGGTTTTACTGTGGAGCCCAGGCTGGCCTTGAACTTGCAGCAATCTTCATCAGCCCCCAGGGTGTGGGAAGTAGTGGCTGTTTTTAAGGCTTGGGTTAGTCTGAATTAGTGGTAGTGCTTGGTTGCCGATATGGAAGATTTCTCATCTTTTTTTATTGCTGTTGAACAAAGTCAGGAAACATCTTTATCAATATAACCTTGATATTGCACAATCCTGAGGCAGCAAAGAAACAAGTTTTACAGCCTAGAGATCATCTAGGGCTGAGAAAAGATACCTCAGAGGACTGCTTGCCCTGGAATTTGGACAAATTGCTTTTGTTTTCCTTTGTCATTAATGAGAATTCTGTTTCTGTGTGTTCTGTCTTGTCTTCCTACCAACTTGTAATTCTGTTAAGAGCAGTAACATTGGTTTATTAATCTTTGGGATGTTACTATAGTGGCTACTAGAGAATTCAAATTAGTTTTCAGCATTGAGGATTTAAACCCAGGACATTCACATTGAGCTTCCTTAAATTTTTTTTTTTTTTTTTCCTTTTTGAGACAGGGTCTCGCTTTGTAGTTCAGGCTGGCTCTGAGCTCACCATGTAGTCCAGGCAAGCCTCGAACTCAGCAATCCTCCTGCCTCTACCTCCCGAGTGCTGGGATTACAGGCGTGAGCCACCACGCCCGGTTTAAATTTTTTTTTTTTTTTTTTGAGACAGGGTCTCGCTTTGTAGTTCAGGCTGGCTCTGAGCTCACCATGTAGTCCAGGCAAGCCTCGAACTCAGCAATCCTCCTGCCTCTACCTCCCGAGTGCTGGGATTACAGGCGTGAGCCACCACACCCGGCACTAAAATTTTTTTTTTTTGAGACAGGTCTCACTTTGTAGTTCAGGCTGGCCCTGAGTTCACTATGTAGCCCAGGTTGGCCTCGAACTGACAGCAGTCCTCCTGCCTCTGCCTCCTGAGTGCTGGAATGACAGGCATGAGCCACCCTGCCCAGCATTGTGATGTGTGGTACTGATTGCATGGCTGGTATTGTATGTAGTTACTGGGATCGAAGCAGGGACCTTGCGCTTGCTAGTCAGGTGCCATAATCACGACGCTAAATCTCCGGCCTGAGCTACTTTAATTTTTTTTTTTTTTTTTGAGATAGGGTCTTGTTCTGTAGTTCAGGCTGGCCCTGAGCTCACTGTGTAGCCCAGGCAATCCTCGAACTCAGCAATCCTCCTGCCTCTGCCTCCCAAGTGCTGGGATTATAGGTGTGAGCCACCCTGCCCAGCACTGTGGTATGTGGTACTGATTGCTGATGGGTGTGAATCATCACATCTGGTGCTGTTGTATGTGGTTACCAGGGATCTGAACTCAGGACCTTGTGCTTGCAAGGCAGGAACCACTGAGCTAAATCTCCAGCCTGAGCTACTTCAAATTTTGAGACAAGGCCCAGTTAAGTTGCCTAGATTTGAACTCTGACTTGTGATCTTTGTGCTTCAAGCCTCTGAAGTGCTGAGATTATATGCATGTGCCACTGCCTGGTGAGAATTTTATTTATTTATTTATTTATTTTGAGACAGGGTCTCGCTTTGTAGTTCAGGCTGGCCCTGAGCTCACTTTGGTGCCCAGGCAAGCCGCCGCGAATTTAGCAATCCTCCTGTCTCTGCCTCCCCAGTGCTGGGATTACAGGCGTGAGCCACCATGCCTGGCACTGTGGTATGCGGTATTGATTGGTGGTGGGCGTGAGTTTCCACGCCCAGCATTGTATGTGGTTATCAGAGATTGAACTCAGGACCTTACGCTTGCGAGGCAGGCGCCAGAACCACTGAGCTAACCCTTGGGCCCGAGAATTTTATTTTTCTTAATTGAACAGTATATTGCTTTGAGTCATTTTAAGGTTTATCTTATACTTTTGGGATGTTGGAATAGGGTAGAGTTTATCAGCAGAACTGTTCTGATATTGCAATAAATAACACTTCAGCTAAGTGCTGGTGTTTTGTCAGTTTCCCTAGACAATCTGAAATTGTATTGGAAAACTTTTTTTTTTTTTTTTTTGCTTTTTGGAGACAGGGTCTCGCTTTGTAGTTCAGGCTGGCCCTGAGCTCACTATGGTGCCCAGGCAAGCCGCCGCGAACTCAGCAATCCTCCCGTCTCTGCCTCCCGAGTGCTGGGATTACAGGCGTGAGCCACCACGCCCAGCATTATATGTGGTTACCGGGGATTGAACTCAGGTCC
>PVIC010054132.1:0-11597 GCA_004025085.1 Thryonomys swinderianus
AAAAAAAAAAAAAAGCAACAATGACTACACTCATATCATCAGCATAGCAACAGGTGAAACGGACCACAAAACGAAGTGCTTATTAATGTGTAGAGAAGCTTCTCTGTCCCAAATTTTAAACCTTCTAAACTTTCATATAGAATAAAAGCTATACTCTATTGCAAAGACACAGCAACTCTGCATGCTAAAAATAGGTGATACCAGCGATCATGCAGTCATTTCAGCTACTGCCATCTTGTTCTTTATGGAAGCATTTGTCATCTGTGACCAGTCTGAGATGTTAAACATCATTAACTCCATCCCATTCAGGAAATGCAAAAGAAGTAAAAGTATTCCAAAAATTAGGAAAAAGGATTTAAATTCCCCTACTGAATCAGATGTAGAGATAGCAAATAATTTTAATTTCTTACAATGAATGCTACCTGTGTATTTGGGATTGGAGAATCATATTTTAATAGGTGAAAACTGTATACCCACGGGATCAAATCAGGGAAGGAAGGAAGAAGGAAGAAAGAAAGGAAGGGAGGGAGGGAGGGAGGGAAGGAACCACAATTAATCCACCAACCTCCTATATATGTGGCCAGAGGATCAACATCGATTTTGGTGGACAAACGTCCAATGTTGTATCAGGGAAGACAAGGTGCTTCTTCAAGAATTTAAAACCTAAGAATAGTACATGTGCTAGTATCACACACCACAGACAATTGACAAGACTTCAATGTGAATGATCAGGTCACTACAGAACCTGTAGGTGCTAACATCTCTGCAATCTGTACAGAGACCTCCTAAGAGGAACTCTATTTGCCTCAGTGGATTTTCAGTGTGGATAGAACTCTTCTATTGTGGAGAAAAGATTCCCCCAAAATTTCTATCCACAAAGAAGTATTTCTGGTTTCCCTGTGATGGATCAATTCATGGTCCTTTTTACTAAGAACAGTCTTTTAAATCCAAAACTATACTTAAATCTGTAAAATTTTATAACAAAGTAAAGTAGACTTACAAGCATTTTTATGATATTATAGTCAGAAGATCTGGAAAATTTTGTCACTCAAGGAATACTAAGTGGAAGTGGTGTACTATCACTACTAATTTATTTTAAAAATATTTTTATTTGGTTTGTCATTTTTGTCTTAGTGTAATATTATTACAGATACAAGCCTTAAATTTTGGTGTGATTCTGATACTTTCCCATTAGATTCAGGCTCATCAACCATAACTTATCCTACTACAGATGTTTTCAGGAACATACCCCATTCAAGCGAAAGAATACCCACTGAGAGAGACTGGTTGCTGGATGGAGCTCTCCTAAGCACTGACTAGGAGCAACCAGGGCATCAGAAAAGAAACTAGAAAGTTTGGATCTAACTAGTCAGGAAAAGTCAGCAATGACACTGCCACAGTTCACCCCATGTTTCCAAATGAACTGACTGTAATTTCATTTTTTAGATAACCAATAAAACAAATATGAACTATTCCCAAAACTTCATAAATAAAATCAGTGACTCATTCTTTCAACAAGCATTCAGTGAGCAGTTCTACAGGAGGCACAGAACATTTCTACAGTACCTTTTACTTCACAATCTTAAAGAACTTTCAAAACTGTCCCAACATAAAGTGGCAATGACTAAACTCTCATTTTATACACGTTAACACTCTATTAAAAATTGTTCCAAATGTTATAACCACATGATAAGCAAAGCTATTGTAGAAACAAAAACTGAAAGAGTTTAAACATTCAATCATTAAATACCAACTTCATAATTTAATCCAAAAGATACTATTGCCAAGTGTTTTTTTGAAGTTAAAAGACAAAATATACAATGATTCACATATTCCATTAAACAATGGAGTTAAAAGTTAGAATTTCTTGCCAGGTGTGATGGCTCATGCCTGCAATACCAGCACTTGGGAGGGAGAGGCAGGAGGATCGCTGAGTTCGAGGCTTGCCTGGGCTACACAGTGAGCTCAGGGCCAGCCTGAACTACAAAGTGAGACCTTGTCTCAAAGAAAAAAAGAAAAATAGTTAGAATTTCTCATTCCTGACTCTTTATGAGTACCAATTAGGTAGTAAAGTCAAAATTATCAGAAGTTCCACTCAGAATCAAGAAACAAATATAAAAAATGGATTAAAATATCTACTATGGGTGCCGGAGATTTAGCTCAGTGGTTTGAGCACCTGCCTCGCAAGCGCAAGGGCCTGAGTTCAATCCTGGTAAGCACATACAATGCTGCACGTGGTGACTCATGCCCACCAACAATCAATACCACATACCACAGTGCCAGGCGTGGTGGCTCATGCCTGTAATCCCAGCACTCAGAAGGCAGAGGCAGGGGGATTGCTGAGTTCAAGTCTTGCCTGGGGTACACAGTGAGCTGAGGGCCAGCCTGAACTACAAAAGTGAGACCCTGTCTCAAAAAAAAAAAAAATCTACTATGGTAAAAATTTTTATTTACCTAAACTTTCATTATTTTGGACTTCTTTCTAGAAAACAAATGCCACAATTTAGGTGCCAGAGGAACGCATTTTCCCAAATCAATTCTTAAGTCTGCAGATCTAAGGAAGATCATGAATGGGACAGAAAACAAAGACTGTGCACACAGGTAACACACCAGAATGCCTGGCTGGATGGGCATCTGATTCTAGTACTTGCCAGCTTTCAAACCTTGGAACCTCACTTACTCCATCAGCAAAAACACCTAATGCATACAGTTGTGAAGATTAAACTCTGGTATGTAAGTAGTATAAGAAAAGGTCTCAGCAACAAGCAGCACTGTACATGCACAGTGTTCCCTCACTGGCATCATATGTGAATTTAAATGTTAGGAGAAGGGAGGAAGAAAGGAAAATTCACTTAACATTTTTTTTTTAACTACTGACCAAAGTTTTTTTTAATTTAAAAACATTCTCTGGTCTACATCGTAGATCCATTATCTCATTCAAAACACTCATGGGCTTTTAATATAAAAGTACAGCAGCATACTTACTACATATGTCAAGTTTAACATTATCATAACTTCCCCGTCTGCTAATTTTAATGCACTCCTTGGGATTCCAATATGTTTAATTCACCCTACACTTATTTACATACAATAAAATCACTTTAACATCACGTTAAGATGCAAATTTTTCTGGCTTTGGTTTGTGCCCTCTTTTATTCCTCTTTTAAAAAGTGCCCCCCAAAGTAGCCAAATTCTTTTAGATCACATGGCAAAGCACTTTATATCTCATCCAACTTCACAAACACAATGATGTTTCCTTTGAGGAAACAGAACTTTTCTGAAAACAAATGGTCAATCTGATTTCAATGTTTTGTCATTTTCTACGAAGAATAATTTCTCCTTTGTTCTCACAGTGTTCTCTACATTTTTTTTTTTTAATTTTTGAGACAGGGTCTCGCTTTGTAGTTCAGGCTGGCCCTGAGCTCACTATGGTGCCCAGGCAAGCTGCCGCGAACTCAGCAATCCTCCTGTTTCTGCCTCCCGAGTGCTGGGATTACAGCCATGAGCCACCACGTCCGGCACTGTAGTATGCGGTGTTGATTGTTGGTGGGCGTGTTTCCACGCCCAGCATTATATGTGGTTATCGAGGATCGAACTCAGGTCCTTGCGCTTGAGAGGCTAGAGCCGGAACCACTGAGCTAACCCTCCAGCCCTGTTCTCTACCTTTTGAAATTAAATTTTCACAATAAAAAAACTGCTAAGAACACCTACTTATTTGCATACATACTGCCTTTCGTCTTTTACTCAAAAGCAAAAGGCTAGAGAACTCATTTCATGTGTCTTTTCCCAGTCATTCCCCAGTGGAAAGCCCTTTCATGAGAAAACAAAATCTTCACCCAACGTCTTTCTCATTCCACACATCTCCCAACCAAGCGGAAAACATTACCAGCTATCCTAACAAGCTAAGTGAGGTGAAATCAAATGAATCTTTTTAGACAATGTACTTCTTTTGAGATTGGGATTTTTCCGTTAAAAGTGCTTGGATAGCGTAATTTAACTTCATCTTTTGGACTAATTTATTTCTTCCCAGTCACGACAGTGGTTACCTCACAGACAATACAGTCATGGAGGAATAAGTATAATAAACTTAATTGTCCCATTACCTTAAAACACAGAATGCCAGAAAAATTTGAAGAGGCTTCTACTATCTTACACATATAAGACCAAAACAAAAAACTTCAAAAAATCTGTACTAGATAAACTAACTGGGACTGAATAGACTCTGCCTTAAAGCAGAAAGACCTGTCAACTTCAAGTCCCACTCCAAGGAGACAAGGTCTTGCTCCTGAACTCACTCCTAAGAAGCAAGAAGGTGGATTAAAACCCACTAAAGATGTGTCTTCAGATTTCTTCAGTCGTAAAGCTAATGCCCAGGCCACGGCCACGAAGGAGACTTCCGTCCCCTCGCCCCAGCTCCGTGGCCGGCAGCATCCTCGCCCGACCCGCACCATTTCTCTAACTCCGAGACCGCAGGCAGTCCTAGAAGGCCGCAGCGTCAGGGCACGGGAGGGCGGCTGGCGCAGGAAAGAAAGTTTGCTCTGTGCCGTCAGCCCAGCAACTTTTGCAGGCGCGCCACCCCCACTCCGCATCCGAACACCGCGCGCGGACCAGACCTCGGGCGACGGGACCGGACAGGCTCTGCAGGCAGCGTCCGGCAGGGACCCAACGTGGGGCCGGGGCCGCGCACCGACGCCCGCGCACCGGGGACACCGGGAGGCGGTGGGGGGCACAGACCTGACCGGAGGACGCCCGGGGACGCACTGCCGGCCTCAGCCGGGCTAGGGCCAAGACTGGCACCACAGCCGCCACGGACGGCCGCAGCACGGACGCTGCCGCGCTCCCACGTGCCTCCGACGGCCTGCCTGCGACACTGTACGCACCTGCCAGCGGCTCGGTCTCGCTCCCCGTGGCCGCTACTGCCGTCCGCTCCCGCCGCCCGCCCGCCCGCCTGCCTGCCGGCCTCGCCCCGCCTTCAGGAGGCGGGACCCGCACTGAGCCGAAGTCTCGGTGCGCCCTGAATTCTCGCGAACCCTTCCTCCTCAGCTTCCGGATGGCCGGGTTTTCACGCAAGTATAGCGTCACACGCACCGCGACCGGAAGTGGCCTTCTGCCGTCAGCGAGCGTCCCGCCCAGCCCCGCGTTGACGTCGAGCTGGCCCCGCGTGAAAGTCGCGGGTTTCTGCGCTCACTGGCCGCATGTCCCGGTCCCTTCACTCTTGACAACTCAGTCTGCTCTGGAGTGGAGCTGGCCGTTACTCGCGTGTCCCAGGTTCCCCCAAAGCGTCCCTCGTCTTCCCGTCGTGCAGTGCAGACATACCGGCGCTGAAAGGGGCAATGGCTCTATACCCAAACCGCGCGAGACTGGTGGCGCGGAGGCCGGCAAGCCGCTGTCTGGTGGTCTTTTCTCCACGACTAGACTCTCGTCGTGAGAGGAATTAAAATGTGGCAATGACATTTTTTGTTGTTGGGTTGTTTGTTTTGCGGAACAGGATATTGGAAGAAATTAAAATTTGGAAAGACCAAAAGTAATTGGTAGCAAAGATGAATAATTTGCTTGAGTTCTTTTGGAAATTCTAAAGTTCTGGCATTGTTGGGCTGTGTCATTCGAACCTGAGAATTACAGTATCTTTGTCAGAGGGAGTGAAGGTTCAGGATCCCCGGGTATGTACTTGAAAGGACAAATCCAAGCACCACGTGCTGTTGTCCCTGTACACCTCAGAGCTGCAAAGTAAGTATGTTTTCAAATGTGCCATGTTTTTTTCCTGTAATATAAACTAGACTATAAGACTAGGTTACTAAACTTAGGCAGAAACTAACTTCCAGTTTGACTTCCAGGTTCTAAATCGAGACCATTCTGAACAAATTCCCTCAGGAAGTTATTGAAGATACATGAGTTAAAATTGGAGTTACGTGTCCTTTTGGAAGTTGGTGAAATCTATGGGCTCCTTTTCGAAATATTTTGAAATTTGAAATACAAGCTACCCAAGGAAATTGATGTCCACTCTCAACTATTGACCAAGCTAAGAATGGTGGCACAATCCTGTCATCCCAGTACTTGGGAGGCTGAGAAGAGGATCGTCATAAGTTCAAAACCAGTCTAGGCTACATAGTGAGTTCAAGGTCAGCCTAAACTACCCAACAAGATCATGTCTGACAAAAGAATGACCAAGAAAATCCACACTGCCTAGAAACCGGTCAGAAACTGAATCCTGCTGACAGCCACATAGATAAATATGGAAACAATTCTCCTAGGGGAGCTTCAGATGGCTGCAGCTCGTTGATACCTGATCCCAACATGTAAATTAGGAAAATATGGACAATGTACTTGCTACAAAGATGCAATATGGTTTTGTATTTAAAAAAAAAGAAAAAAGCACTTTTAGCCAGTGTTGTGGCTCATGGCAGTAATCCCAGGACTTAGGAGGTAGAGGCAGGAGGATTGCCATGAGTTCAAGACCATCCTGGGCTACATAGCTAGTTCAAGACCAATCTGAACTATATTGTGAGACCCAGCCTCAAAAAAAGGAAAAAGCACTTTGCCAACCATAAGACACTACTGACCCAATGGAAAGAATATTGGCTGGAAAAGACAAAGACTTCCCTTGAATAGGAACTACCTTTTAGGGGCAGAGATTTAGCTCAGTGGTTCCGGCGCCTGCCTAGCAAGCACAAGGTCCTTGTTTTATCGCCAGTAACCACATACAACAATAAGGGGCGTGGTGGCCAAGCCCACTGTCAATCAGTACCGCATACCACAAATGCGGGGCACAGTGACTCACGCCTGTCATCCCAGCAACTCAGGAGGCAGAGGCAGGAGGATTGCTGAGTTTGAGGATGCCTAGGCTACATAGTGAGCTCAAGGCCAGTCTGAACTACAAAGCAAAACCCTATCTCAAAAATAATAATAATAATGATAGTGATATAACAAAGACGTCAGAATGGAACTCATTTTTCTTAACTATAAATTAAATTGATCGTTTCCATTTAGTGAACAGTTTTTTGGCAGGGGGGTTGTTTTTTGAGATAGGCTGTTTTTTGTAGTTCAGGCTGTCCTTCAATTCCTTATGTAGCCCAGGCAGGCTGCAAACTTATGGCAATCTTCCTGCTCCTGCCTCCCAAGGGTCTCGCTTTGTAGTTCAGGCTGGCTCTGAGCTTGCTCTGTAGTCCAGGCAAGCCTCGAACTCAGCAATCCTCCTGTCTCTGCCTCCCGAGTGCTGGGATTACAGGTGTGAGCCACCACGCCCGGCAGAGCGAACTGTTTTTTAAAGTAGGTATAAAACCATGAAGATTCCTGTCAGAACGTTTTTTACTTTGATTCTTGTCTACTATCTATTAATCTTTACATATTCCTAATACTAACAGAGACACATATACAACTAATCACCTGTGTAATAGGAATATAGTTTACAAATAGGAAAGGCTAAGGAATTCTACAATGATAGACAAGCAGAAAGTTGTGCAGCATAAACTGGTGAGGATTTGCAATGTTCTGCTGTCAAGCCCCCTCAGTCCCTCCAGGATCCAGGCCCAGGGTGTGGCTGTCACTATGGATGTTCTGATTTCTATGCCAAAAGAAGACAAGATTGGGAAGTATCAAGTTAACATTCCACTCAACCATTGACCAGAATTGGTCATAGACCCCATAAAATCATGGTTAAAAACAGTGTGATATTTAAACAAGGGAGCCAAGAGGTACAACCTTCAGAAGTACCGGGAAAGGAGAAAGCTAAAAGTATTTGTCAGTAACACAAATGACCACCACATAATGTATATGTGAGAAACTAACACAAAATATGACTAGGAATATGTATGGCTCGGCAATGGAGTCAATTCCCAGTAGTGGAAAAAAGGAAAAACCTAGCTCTTTAGAGATGGTGTTATCATAGTCACCTAAGTTAGGTAGGAGTATTATAGGCAGCCAGACAGGGTCAGACCCTCTAGGGAGTCAGTGAAGAAGAAGAGAACACTTCAGAACTATGGCTGAAGGCATATTAAGAAGATTAAGGCTATAACAGCCAGATTTGCATGGTTCTCTAGGGGATAAATGGAAATTTAAGATTATTGGTACCACTTTTTCGAGATATCCCATACAAATAAATCATCATCTCATTAGGAATGGGACATCTTCCCCCACCCACTCAGACAAAGACTACTAAAATTAAGACTATTACATCTAAAGACTACAACTCTAGTTCTCAACCAAGGTTACTGATGTTATACTTACGCCCTTGCTACTATTGGGTCAATATTAACTAAGTGACTATACTTGTAATTCTGTTGGTTGATTATAATTTGACCCACATTTTACCCATGCTTCATGACTTTGCTCTATAAGAAAGAGGGCTTGTTGGGCAACCCATTCAAGACCACTTCTGTCTCTCAGGAGCTATCCTTATTTCCCATTCTTATTCTCTGTTCCTATTCCTCATTCCTATTTCCCAATAAATTTTCCTACCTTTTTTTTGTTGTTGTTTTTGTTTTTTTGTTTTGCTTTGTTTTGTTTTTTTTGGCAGTACTGGGGATCAAACTCTGGCCCTTGTGCTTCCAAAGTAGGTACGGTACCACTTGAGCTAAATCCCCAGCCCAAATTTTCCTACTCCTAACTTCCATTGTTCCTTAGAATTCATTCTTCAGGGCTGGGGATTTAGCTCAAGTGGTACCACACCAACCTGAGAATTCATTCTTCAACTTCGGGGAATATAAACTCAGCATATCATACATCTAGCATGTTGAGAGTTATCTTTATGTCTCCTGTATCATTCTTAGAGGTCCCATCCAGACAATTGGAAAGAGCTAAGAGTTTGCTTTATTCCATGAGTTCTGGATTGTAAATCATTAGAAATTTTCATTCTTGTCTTTTTTATGCATTTTATTGTTAAAATAATGATAAATTTAAGTTGAGAACGTGGGAAGATTTTGATATTTCCTGGATGGACATTTTACTTTTGCAGGCAAGGTTTTATATTCCTATTTTCATATGCTACATTTGGACTTAAATTCAGCAACTGGTAATCTGAATCCACTAACATTTCTTGTTTGACCTGTTTGACTTGTTTGACTATTGTAGCTGTTATACGAGATCATTCCTTGGTGGACTTTGATACTAAAATGTTAATTTATGAATGCTCTCAAATAGGTCTTTTTATGAAAACTAGCTTATACATTGCCCCTTAATAAATCTCAAGATACCAACTGCCAGGAATGTACAACAGGTAAGCAGCCATTCCTTTTTTTTTTTTTTTCCTGAGACAGGGTCTTGCTTTGTAGTTCAGGCTGGCCCTGAGCTCACTGTGTAACCCAGGAAAGCCTCGAACTCAGCAATCCTATCTATGCCTCCTGAGTGCTGGGATTACAGGCATGAGCCACCACACTCGACATTGTTGTGTGTGGTTACCAGGGATCGAACCAGGGACCTTGCACTTGTTAAGCAGACACTGGAACCACTGAGCTAAATCTCTGGCCCTGGAAAATGCTTTTTAACACATAAATGAAAGCTGTAGTCAGTCCCCTACTTTAGAAATGTTAATGAGCTACTTTAATGTTATTGAAAAATACAGGTACGCTTGAAACAGATTATGAGGAAAGACTTTTAATGAAAATTGCAGCTTCTGCCTCACCACCCACCAACCCCAGCACATGTTAAACAGTAGCCTCTCTCATTTTTTTTTGTTGTTTTTTTTTTTGTTTTTTTGAGACAGGGTCTCGCTTTGTAGTTCAGGCTGGCCCTGAGCTCACTATGTAGCCCAGGCAAGCCTCGAACTCAACAATTCTCCTGCCTCTGCCTCCCGAGTGCTGGGATTACAGGCGTGAGCCACCACGCCTGGCCTCTCTCATTTTTATCTACTCCTTTTGACATACTTCAACATGATATATTTAGATGGCTATTTTTTTTGATTTATTGAATTTAGAAGTCTGTTGTGTTCTTTTCATGGATAAACAAAACTCTGTTCCAATTTCACTCACTGAATAGTTACTAACAATTTTGGAGTAATTAGTAATTAGTAGTTAATTAGTACCTCAATTTTCAGTCTTTAATTTTCAATGTTCATAATTCTTAATTTTTCCATCTACCTTACTCTTTTTTTTTTTTTTTTTTTTTTGAGACAGGGTCTTGCTTTGTAGTTCAGCTGGCCCTGAGCGCACTATGTAGCCCAGGCAAGCCTGCAACTCAGCAATTCTCCTGCCTCTGCCTCCCAAATGCTGGGATGAAAGGCGTGAGCCACCACGCCCGGCACTGTGGTATGTGCTATTGATTGCTGGTGGGCATGAATCACCACGCCCAGCATTGTATGTGGTTACAGGATCGAACTCAGGGCCTTGAGCTTGGGAGGCAGGCACTGGAATCACTGAGCTAAATCTCCAGCCCACCATCTACCTTACTCTTATCAACAGTGACTTTCCAAATGCCAGGTTCAATCAGATCCCCATTCTGGTTCCTCCATAACACATTTTTGTGGTACTGAGAAGCAAACCAGGGAACTGAGACATGGTTTGCAGGACATACAGCAGTGGCTGCCCCTGCCATGTTCCCATGCTAGATCCTGTGTTACCTAGACTTCATTAACCTCACTAATATAAGGCTTTTATGACAGCTATTAGCACTTTCATTTTACTGTTCATTACTAATTTTTATCAATAATAAGGGCAAAGTACAACTGCAACATTCTAAAAGTGAGAGGAACCCCTCCTGTTTGACAGAGCTAAGCCTGAGTAGTGTGAGTAGCATGAGTAGAGTGAGTAGCGCAAGTCAGGAGGTGGAGCAAGCCGAGTGCCTGCCCCGCCCCCAGCAAGGTCATCCTGGGAAGAACTGTATGTATTCTGGCCAGGTGCCCTCAGTGCCCTTCAGACCAGAATCTTAAAGACATTTCCTTAACTTTTTGGGTTGTTTTAATCAAATGTATAAACTTAATATCTGCAAAGCAAAATTGTGTACTATGGCCAAGGATTTGGCTCAGTAAGCACAAGAACCTAAGTTTGACCCTTGGTACGGCCAAAAAAAACACCCCAAAATAAAATAAAATTATAGACTGTATTTCTTATTATTTTCCTTCCTTATACTTTCCTCTTCTTTCTACTTCTCCAAAATATAACTTCATTTAACAACAGTGTTAATGATTTGAGTAGATTTTTTATGAAAATTCCATTAGGACCATAATGCACAATGTGCTCGCTTCGGCAGCACATATACATAATGCACAAATTTTCAGGGTAGAATGTGGAGAGGGAGGGAAGGAGAGAAGAGAAGAGGAGAGGAGGGAAGTTCAGGGGAGGGGAGGGAAGGGAAGAGAAATGTTTGGTAGCCATATCTCTTCCTCAGACCCTCTTCTCCCCCACATCAACCCTTCCTGACCCTGCTTCTATCTCTCTGACTTCTCCACCTCCCTCCTAGACTCTATGCCATACCCAAAGCTCTGCTGAAGCCTCTAGCCCCAGCCTGAACAGCCATCTTCTGCACTACTTCTTTTTTTTTTTTTTTTTTTTTTTTTGCTTTTTGGAGACAGGGTCTCGCTTTGTAGTTCAGGCTGGCCCTGAGCTCACTATGGTGCCCAGGCAAGCCGCCGCGAACTCAGCAATCCTCCTGTCTCTACCTCCCGAGTG
>PVIC010054133.1:0-11630 GCA_004025085.1 Thryonomys swinderianus
GATGGATTCATTTTTGAGGTGCCCAGAAGACAGCAAAATACACTCCTCAGAAACTGCAAAAAAAATCATTAAGCATTATCATCTGTCTGTGATCATGAAAGTCTCAGTAACACTGAAGATGTACAGAAAGCCAAAGGAAAGTGAAATAAAGGAACTTAATTCATGGCTACATTTAAGATGAAGAGGAGTCAAAAAAGAGTATTATAGATAGGTAAGTTAGATTGAAATTAATACACAATCAGAAGTTGACCGGGCTCCAAAGAAAGGTAAGACGCAGCAGAAGGTGCACCAGGTCTTCTCGTCCCACGACGGGGTAAGAGTAACTTGGAATTAAACCGTGGTTAGCACCCGCTAGTCCCAGAAGCCCAGATACACATCACTCACCAGTGCACAGACTATCTGGGCCCATCCTTTCCCCAAAATATCTTTGGGCTGAGGATTTACCTCAGTGGTTCCGGTACCTGCCTAGCAAGTGCAAGGTCCCTGGTTTGATCCTTGGTAACCACATACAGGAATGCCAGGCATGGTGGCTCAATCCTGTAATGCCAGCACTTAGGAGGATTGCTAAGTTCCAGGCTTGCCTGGGCTACACAGTGAGCTCAGGGCCAGCCTGAACTACAAAGAGAGACCCTGGCTCAAAAATTAAATTTAAAAAACACTTTTGCTTTTTCCATGTACTGCTGAGCCAGCTGGACGAAACAGTGGGGTTGCAAAGTTAAGGGGTGTGGAAGAGAAAAGAAAGAAGACAGGATAATGGGATTGGGAGGACCAATCAGTCAATACCAGAAGGCCCGGAGTTTATTCACAGTGCTATACTTACACAGATTTCAAGGGCATTAGTAATGTCAGAAGCAGCTAACAATTGTCTATAGTCATAGTTAGAGATTGGAAACAGAGAACTGTTAGTGATTTATCCCTCACACCTGGCCTGCAACTAGTTCTTTTCAAGATGTAACTTTCCTCTCATCTACTTTCTGAAGGCCACTTCTCTTGTGCCATTCCCAGTCTGTGAGATCATTAGGACAAACAGTCTAGAGACAAGAATAACTTTACCCTCAGTGCATCACAAAGGGGCTTGTTGATCAACCTAATCACTAAGGAAAGAACAGCAAATTCTTAATTGAGGAGCAGACAGAGAACGACCTTGAGCCAGAGATGTACTTCTGACCTTCACTGCTAAGGCGGCCCGAGGCAGCAACAGTGGTCTGAGGTTGCAGCTTTTCCCGGGAGCTGGGCAGCACTGTTTAAAGTGCAGACCTCCTAACTTAAGTCAGGGCAGCACCCAGTGCAGATCTCCAGGCCTCACAGTGAAGACCCTCAGACTGCTTCCCACAATGTACCACTGCATGGTCCAGTAGAGGAACATGACCTGGTCCCCTACCAGACCAATATTAAGTGAGAAGCAATACTTGTAGTCCTACAGGTTGACCCATGTTGTATCCGTAGGGACAGGGGGCCATGTAGGTACGGGAAAGAAAGGATGGAGGCCTCGTTGAACTTTATTAAAATTAATAAAAAATTCTACTGAAGGCTATTTCTGCCTCTAAAGTTAGTCTCAAGCACTCAGAACATGAGAGAGAAACTAGGACAGGGAAGCACCATTAACATAAAATTTGCACACTTCTTGGCTTAGTTACGTTTCTCTTATTGCCGAGACAAAATATTTGACACTTAAAATGAAAGAGAAGGGGGCCCAGGGATTTAGTTCAGTGTTTCCAGTGCCTGCCTGGCAAGCACAAGGTCCCTGGTTTGATCCTGGTAACCACATACAACAATACCAGGTGTGGTGACTCACACCCACCAGCAATCAGTACCACACACCACAGTACTGGGTGTGGTGGCTCACGCCTGTCATTCCAGTGCTTGGGAGGCAGAGGCAGGAGGACTGCTGAGTTCGAGGCTTTCATGGGCTACATAGTGAGCTCAGGGCCAGCCTGAACTACAAAGCAAGACCCTCTCTTTTTCTTTCTCACACACACACACATTAAAGAAAAGATGTTTATTTAGCTCATGGTGAATAGAGGTGTAGAGGCTGATGTGAGATGTATCAAAACGCAGGGCATCAGAGGACACAATCCTGTCATGTAGCACAGGAACAGACGCAGCTCTGTGATGCAGTAACAAACCAGCACGGCCACCACACAGGAGCCACATGGTCTGCAAGTTTGTCCAGAATGTTTTGTCTTACTATATCTCAATAAGCTGGTAAGGAACTACTTTAAGTTCTATTCTAGAAATGAAAGTTTGGCTCCTGCTATGTGATGTCTGTCTGCCCCACACTTGTTACTGTCTTTGGGAACCCTGCCTGCCGGGGCCCCCCTTCAGCCCACTGACCCCCAACAAGAGGTTTTAGTCCATAATCATCTGGCTCCAAAGCAGGCTGGTGCATACCAGAGGATGACAGTTCATGGGAATGGAAGACACAAGAGTGAAACGGAAAGTCTGTCTACTCCTTTTATCTCTTTCACACTCCTAAGGACAGTAACACTCACACCAGGAAGCCTAGTGCCCCCGGGCCTGGCGTTACACCATGGCATGCACAGTCTAGACTCGGTCGTCTGTGCAAAAGTCCCACGTAAGACCACATGAGGCTTTGAGGGGACATCTAAACACAAGCCATACACTTTCTTTTTTACTTACTCCTTAATCTTAAACTCCCTTTTTATAAGGCTCCCATCCATAGTCTCATCCACTACCAAAAGACAGGGAGAAGTCATGCCCAGAAGAAATTCAAGTTTAGGATGAGAGCCGGAGAAGCAGTCAGATTCCAGGAGCCTACCTAACAAAAAAGATCCCAGCAAAGCGAGGCGGAGATCAAGTATCCAGGAGTATTTCGGCTTTGAATGCTTCCTACTTGTTCAGAGTAGCTTTTATTTCTCTCCCTTCTTCTCCCGCTTTCTGGTCTTTCATTTCCCTTCCTGAACCAAGGAGCTTAAGGTTAGTCTACCTGAAGAGCATTGCTTCCTTCTCTTTCTTTTTGAGACAGAGTCTCTCTTAGTAATTCAGGCTGGCCCTGAGCTCACTGTGGGGCCCAGGCAAGCCTGGAACTCGACAATCCTCCTGCCTCTGCCACCCGAGTGCTGGGATGACAGGTGTGAGCCACCACGCCCAGCTGATGCCTCCCTTCCTATGGGTTCTTGGGTTCATGTTCTGACTGTGGGGATGATAAAACGTTGGGTGCATCATTTGTGAGACTTTGTGAAGTGTGTGGACCTGAACCTAGAAGCAGCCCAGCGGTTCACGATTTCCGACCTCTCGCTCCCCTACTCTCGGGGAAAGCCGTGGTCTCTTTGTTCTGGCTTGTGCCTCCTTGGTCTGGTTCTCATATATGTGTGTGGCGGGGTCCTGATAAATGTGCCTTTACTAACTTATAGATCTGTGACTGGTAGAGAATGAGTTTCTTAAATGTATTACAGATACCAGGGCATCGTATCTTTTTTTTTTTCTTTGCTTTTTGAGACAGGGTCTCGCTTTGCAGTTCAGGCTGGCCCTGAGCTCACTATGGAGCCCAGGCAAGCTGCCGCAAACTCAGCAATCCTCCTGTCTCTGGCTCCCGAGTGCTGGACTGACAGGCGTGAGCCACCATGTCTGGCACTGTGGTATGTGGTGTTGATTGTTGGTGGGCGTGTCTCCACGCCCAGCATTGTATGTGGTTACTGGGGATCGAACTCAGGACCTTGCGCTTGCGAGGCAGGCACCGGAACCACTGAGCTAACCCTCCGGCCCAGGGCATCATATCTTTAGAGCAGGTTTAAGTAATGCTTCACTAATACTGCTATAGAGGGAAATTGCCTACATGACTCGATAAAACAAAATGTCTCAAGGATGTCTTTGCTCAAGGGTCAGCGCCATAATTTCTTCTGGACAGTTATCTGTCTCGATCTGCCCCTGGAGATTTCCTCCTAGGTTTATCAGTATAGCTTGTCCTTTTTTTTTTTTTTTTTGAGACAGGGTCTCGCTTTGTAGTTCAGGCTGGCTCTGAGCTCACTACGTAGCCTAGACAAGCTTCGAACTCAGCAATCCTCCTGTCTCTGCCTCCCGAGTGCTGGGATTATAGGCGTGAGCCACCACGCCCGGCAGTTTGTCCTTTTGCCACAGTCCAGTCTGGGATAGTTGGGCCTTTACAACAAAACCCTGGTTAGACTCCTCTCGGCTCCTCTCTCTCACCTTCCATTTCTTCTGTCAGGAAATCTCTGAGGACTTGGCTAGTGACACGGCCACCCCTACTCTTGTTCTATATTTCAGTGCTTCTCAATTCAGGATATTAGGATACAATTAGAAAACAAGGCCAGAAACCCCAGCCGCCCTTAGGTGTAAGGCATCCCACGGCTTATCAGAACATACAAACTACGGAAACCCACTATGCAATTTGGAACCCGGTTTTAATGCCATCTTCGCACCCTTAAAGGAGAGAACCTTACGTGAGCTCTCTGCATTGGAGACAATGTGCGGTCATCGTTACTAGGGAGACAACAGAGGTTACAAGAACCTTGGCTCAATTCCCCAAAGGGCCTCACCAGGAACGCTGGCCTAAATCCACGCATGGGTAAGATGGATAATTCCAGATGATGAGGGTAAAAGGCCAGTGAAGGAATCGTGGCAGCACTTGGACTTCCTGGTGCGGTTGGTGACGTCCTGTCTTGGTTTTCCAAGCCAAGAGGAGGGTTATGTAGGTAAAAGTCTCTGACAGGGGGCTGGAGGATTAGCTCAGTGGTTCCGGTGCCTGCCTCGCAAGTGCAAGGTCCTGAGTTTGATCCCCGGTAACCACATACAATGCTGGGCGTGGAGACTCACGCCCACCAGCCATCAATACCACATACCACAGTGCCGGGTGTGGTGGCTCACCCTGTCATCCCAGCACTCGGGAGGCAGAGGCAGGAGGATTGCTGAGTTCGAAGCTTGCTGAGGCTACATAGTGAGCTCAGAGCCAGCCCGAACTACAAAGCGAGACCCTGTCTCAAAAAAAAAAAAAGTCTATGACAGGGCAGGGTGATGCCTAGGAAGACCTTCTTCCCCATTTAGTCTCAGAACTGAGGGACACTATTGCACTAGGGGGCCTAAGGAATGTAGAAGAGCCCCACACTCAGGGTTTCTCTTTCTAGGAGCAGGTCTGTCTAGGTAAAAGCCTACAACAAGGCAGGTGGAGGACTAGGCTGGCATTCCTCCCCACGTTCTGGGTGGGGACTAGGGTATCAGCCATTCACTGGAGAGATCCCCAGAGATGAAGGAAAAAGGCCTTTGTCTGTACTGTACTAGAGCTTGATCAGGATAGCCCATGACAGACAAGCAAGGTAGTGGAGGGGGTCGATAAAGTACAACACCATCTTCCAATTGGATCTGTCTTGCAGAACGAAACAAATGGGGTAAAGTAGATGTACTGGATCATCCCTGTCTCAGAAGTCATTCTGAGTGGATGTCTTCGTGCTCCACTGGCCCCGCAGTTCGCTGCTTCAGGAGCAACTTCCTCCGTTGGCCCCAGTGGGGAGGGACCCAACCTTGGCACCTCAGCAGGGAGAGGACACAACCTGGAGAGGCCTTTCTTTGTGACCAACAGGCATAGGGAGCAAAATAAAGAGCAACAACAGCTCTGGATATGGGTTATGTCATAACCCAAAACAAGTCATGCAGGATTCATAAAACCATGGGAAATACAACTAAGTGCACTGTGGTTTGTAAACAGTTGTCTTATATGTGTTTGTCCATCCGTCGATTCAATTTGTGCTAATGGCAAGTTGCAACACCTGCAGCTTTTCTCCCTTTTTTGAGCCTGACAACTTTTTTTAATTCCATGGAAAAGTTTATATAGGTTAACATATTTATGTCTACAACTTAAAAGTTGGCTTAGAGATAAAAAAACATGTCAATAAAGTTAAGGATATGCTTCTACCTGGGTTGCCAGCCAATCAAAATGGTATCAAGATTGGTTTTATAAATGTAATGTCTAGGGCCAGGGATTTAGCTCAAGTGGTACCGTGCCTACCTTGGAAACAGAAGAGCCCAAGTTTGATCCCAAGCACAGGAAAAAAAAAAAAAAAAAAGTAACGTTTATTGTTTTCTGTGTACAATAACTTGGAAGTCTTTCACTGGTCAAAAATAATGTGTTAACTTTTATGATCTGGTTCTCATAGGTTGTTTGATAAATTTTGTTAAAATAGCTAAATGGGGATTTTTTTTTTTTTTTTGAGACAGGATCTCGCTTTGTAGTTCAGGCTGGCTCTGAGCTCACTATGTAGCCTAGGCAAGCCTCGAACTCAGCAATCCTCCTGTCTCTGCCTCCGGAGTGCCGGGATAACAGGCATGAGCCACCATGCCTGGCGGGATTTTTTTTTTTTTTTTGAGACAGGGTCTCACTTTGTAGTTCAGACTGGCCCTGAGCTCATTATGTAGCCCAGGCAAGCCTTGAACTCAGCAATCCTCCTGCCTCTGCCTCCTGAGTGCTGGGATTACAGGATTGAGCTGCCAAACTTGGCATTTGTGGTATGCAGTACTGATTGCTGGTGGTCATGAGTCACCATGCCCGGTATTGTACGTGGTTACCGGGGATCAAACCAGGGACCTCGCGCTTGCTAGGCAGGCACCGGAACCACTGAGCTAAATCTCCGGCCCTCTACTACATTCTTGAGGCAGACATTCCCTACGTAGTGGCTTCACAGTATAACTTCACAGGTTGAAGACTGACCAAGACTGGGCTCACCACCGTGGGATTAGACCGGCAGGCCCGGACGGCACTTCCTGGTCCCGCAGCACCCATCTGCGGCCCTGGCGACCTGCTGGGTGGACAGGGTTGCACGAGGGGACTTTGATTCACTCCTCAGCTGGCCCCTCACACTCGCAGTCTCACCCCTTCCTCCAGCAATCTGCTTCCGAACGAACTTCCCCTGCGCATCCTGCACGTCTTCATTTCCGACACCCCGGATCACCAGCGAGGCTCACTGCGCCTAGACCTGCCCCACCCTGCACCCTCTTCCCCAGCAAAACCCCTGCGCTGCGCCCAGCAGTCCGCCCCGCACCCCAGCCTCAGCAGTCCCGGGCTGGGGAGCAAGAGCACGTCAGCCCGGCCGAGCGAGCCGGCGCCAGGCAGAGTCCAGCCTACCCCAGCAAAGCAGCCTGCCGAGCCCTCCGCAGCGCTGGCCCTCAGCGGGAGGTTTCCGGCCGGGCAGCTCCGCGTTCCTTGCGGCGGGAAAGTGAAGTGCACAGCCTAAGATACAGCACGGAGGCTCCCTGCTGGTACCTGAAAAGCGCCGGGGACTGAACCCCAGCCCTCTGCACGGAGCTGATATCCCCTGCCCTTTTTATTATTTTTCAGACAGGCTCTCGCTAAATTGCTGATTTGCTGAGGTGGAGCTTGAACTTGTGATCCTCTGGCCTCAGCCTCCTACAGCGGCGGCACCCCATGCACGTGCCAGCACCCTAGGCTTGATGAAGCCTGTTTAAAGGCACAGAGCTGACTGTGGCGGTGAATGCCTATAGTCCCTGTGCTTGAAGAGTTGAGGCAAAAGAACTGCTGGAGTCCCAGGGCAGCCTGAACTACACAAGGTCCAGTCACAACAACTCAAATGACTAAATAAATAAGCAAATTCAGGTGAAACTGGAGAAGTGCTAGCGCCAGAAACTCTCTTACTAGACGTGGAATCACTAGTGTCTTTCGTGCTCCATAAATTAGATTGAGCTGCCGGGCGTGGCGGCTCATGCCTGTCATCCCAGCACTCGGGAGGCAGAGACAGGAGGATTGCTGAGTTTGAGGCTTGCCTGCGCTACATAGTGAGCTCAGAGCCAGCCTGAACTACAAAGTGAGACCCTGTCTCAAAACAAAAACAAAAACAAAAACAAAAAATTAGATTGAGCACGTTCAGTATTTGGGGGTTGTAGTAGCTTGGCCAAGTATGGAAAGAGTTAATTGAAAAGAAAGCCAATGTAGCTGTTTCCTACATGTATGTTTAGGTGAGAAATGTGTCTTTCTCATCTTCCTAAATATTGGGTAATCATCCAAGTTAATCACTAGATAGTATGAACTAGAAGTAAAAATGCGTGATCACCATTATCTTTCAGGTCATTTCCATGCATTAGAATCTCCAATTTTCATTCTCAAACCCAGAGGTCTCTATGTTGCTTGGTTTACTTGTTTTCTGGTACTGGGGATCAAACTCAAGAACCCTGCATTTGACAGGCAGGCGAGGTACCACTGAACTATATCCCTGGCTATCGGTTTCTTTAGACAGGGTCTCACTATGCAGTTCAGGCTGGCCTTGGACTATGTAGCCCAAGCTGGCCTCAAACTCACGGTGATGTTCCTGCCTTGGCCTCTTGAGTACTTGGATGACAAGCATGCACCACCACACCCAACTCTATGTTGATTAGTTGAGATGGAAGTAAATATGGAGTTCTGCAGTTCCACTTAGGTCTCAGATACTGCCCGCATGAGGGCGACTGGCCGTTTTGTCCAGTCTGTCTACTCTTCTTGCCATCACTTGACTTTTTTTTTTTTTTTTGAGACAGGGTCTCACTTTATACTTCAGGCTGGCCCTGAACTCACTATGTAGCCCAGGCAAGCCTTGAACTCACAGCCATCCTCCTGCCTCTGCCTCCCAAGAGCTGGGATGACAGGCCTGAGCCACCACGCCTGGCATTGTGGTGTGTGGTTACCAGGGGTTGAATTTAGGACCTTGCGCTCGCTAGGCAGGTGCTGGAATCATTGAGCTACATCTCCGGCCCAGTTAACTGTTTTTAAAATGTCTCCAGTCTATTCAAAATGAATATAGCTCATTTTTTTCAAATTCACACCATTTAGCAGAATGTCCAACAAATAGGAATTGCTTAATATATATGTAGTTCTTTGTGCTTTTGCTATTATATGCTTCCACAGACTATTTTCTTCCATTTTTGCTCAGCACACAACTGATTATTTTGTTGGTTTGTACGGTAATGGCGATTGATTCAGGGCCCCGAACATGCTGGGCAAATGTCCTGCCTGTGAACTGATCTACCCATTCTCCCTCACAGACTTAAAAAATAACCAGTATTACAGGGGCTGGGAATTTAGCTTAATGGTTCTGCCCCTGCCTCACAAGTAAAAGGTCCTGAGTTTGATCCCTGGTACCCAGGGGGGGAAAATGCAGTACCAAAAACCAGTGTTATGATAAATCTAGGATGAGGCTATAATGGGATATAAAATAGTTAACTTTTTTTTTTTTTGGCAGTCCCAGGGATTAAACTCAGGCCTTTGTGTGTCCACAGTTGGTGCGGTACCACTTGAGCTAAATCTCGAACCCTAACAGTTCATGTTTTAAAGACCTGGTATAAAAGCTGTTTCCAGAGCTAAGGAATGTCATTATTTTCTCTTTGTATATCAATAAAACATTTAAAAATACACGTGCTAAAAATTCCTCTGAGATTAGAATTTTAGAGAGCAAAGAATGATACTGTCAACATACTGCATCTCGAAGAGTAGCATAGCGATATGCAGATACTGTAATTTCTTCCCTTAAGTTTATATATCTCCTCTCGCTGTTAACTCTCCCTACAATACTGTCCAGTAATATCTAAAATGTATCTTATTTTCTACATTTTACCTATAATCTCAGTAACATGCAAAAAGCAAAATTAAACTACAACATTGCTTTAAGACTGTGGTTGGTTTATTTGCATGGCAGTTCCTCAAACAATTAAGACACAGAATTATGATAAAACTCAGCAACTTCACTCCAGGTATATGCTTAAAAAGATTGAAAGACTGAAAAGCAGAGAACCAACATTTATACAGTCATGTTCCTAGTAGCATTAGTAGTAATACCCAAAATGTGGAAGTAATTAAGAAAAGTAGTTTATACACATATCTGAACGTTATTCAGCCTTACAAAGGAAGGAAATTCTAGACACGCGAATGGACCTCGAAGTGGATAAATACCGTGTGGTTCTATTTATAGCAGGAACACAATATAGCCAAATTCATGGAGTGGAGGATGAAACAATTACTCAGAGACAAGACTCGGTCCAAACACTGAGAGGCCCAGAGCAGCTGTCCCAAGCACACCAGCCAAGGGAGTCTCAAGGGAGAAGTGCTCAACTGGGAACTCTCTGGCTTTTACTGCAAGAAACACAGAAGATAAACAGCTTGGGTGACAAGGAGCAAGAAAGCCTGGGACAAAACACTTTTTTTTGTTAAGCTAAGCAATTTATTGGGAAAGGAGAAGGACAAAGGTTGAACCAAGTACGCTTCCTGAATCTTTAACCATAGATTCCAAAGCATGGGTGCTTTGGCCCCGTAATTCCTTTCTTCATTTTTTTTCCTTTTTTTTTTGGCTTGTTTTGTTCTTTAAGGCAGGGCCTCACTATGCAGTTCAGGCTGAACTTGAACTTCCTATGTAACAGCCCAGGTTGGCCTGGAGCTAAATCACTCATAGTGGTCCTCCTGCCTCAGCCTTGCCAGCGCTGGGGTCCAGGCGTGCCCCCTACACCTGCCTCCTTTCTTTTTCTTTTTGAGACAGGGTCTCGCTTTGTAGTTCAGGCTGGCCCTGAGCTCACTATGGAGCCTCAGCAAGCTTTGAACTCAGCAATCCTCCCATCTCTGCCTCCCGAGTGCTGGGACGACAGGCGTGAGCCACCACGCCCAGCACTGTGCTATGAGGTATTGATTGCTGGTAGGCGTGAGTCTCCACACCCAGCATTGTATGTGGTTACCGGGGATCGAACTCAGGACCTTGCACTTGCAAGGCAGGTGCCGGAACCACTGAGCTAACCCTCCGGCCCCTGCCTCCTTTCTTTATCATTATCCGTGTGTTGCACAGCACGCATGCTTTTGCACTGCAGGCTCTTTCATGACTTTAATCATTCATTCCTCCAGCCAACATCTCACATATCCCTTTTGTTTTAAACTAAACTCTAGGGATAAGGGAAGAGAAGAGGATGCAGTGGAGACAGGCATAGGGCTCGCTGCAGGAGTCAGGACGGCCTCGGCAACACTGCGTTTGTTGGAACAGGACAAAGAAGCTTTTAGGGCTGCAAGAGAACACAACAGAAACATTACTGCCCTAGCAGTAAGTACCCAGCCGGAGAGCCCGTTTTGGGGGCTGATCCAGTAGGCAGTATCACTAAGACGGTGCAGAGTGACGTGAACTTTCATTTAAAGTTTGCGAAGCTGGACCTTCAGTCAGCCCGGAGACAAGAAACCCCGAGTCGGATCCATGTGAAAAGCACCCTGGAGCACGCGCTGGACCTCATCCTAGGAAGCAGGGCAGTTCCACGGGGCAGGTACAGCGATACCCTGCATCACGCTAAGTTGAGTGAGTGTCTGGACAGCCTGCTGGTGCCCTGTGAGCCATCTGACAGCTGCCTTAAGAGCATCAGGCCATTGTAAGATTTCTCTGCCAGGGGCCAGATTTAGCACAGTGGTTCCAGTGCCTGCCTCACAAGCACAAGGTCTTGAGTTCGATCCCCAGTAACC
Source organism: Thryonomys swinderianus (assembly GCA_004025085.1). Classification (NCBI taxonomy): domain Eukaryota; kingdom Metazoa; phylum Chordata; class Mammalia; order Rodentia; family Thryonomyidae; genus Thryonomys; species Thryonomys swinderianus. The sequence goes on from PVIC010054133.1 coordinate 11,441, forward strand.
ATGTACAACAATACCGGGCGTGGGGGGTCATGCCTGTCATCCCAGCACTTGGGAGGCAGAGGTAGGCGGATTGCTGAGTTCAAGGCTTGCCTGGGCTACATAGTGAGCTCAACAAAGCAAGACACTGTCTCAAAAAAAAAAAAAAAAAAAAAAAAAAAAAAAAAAAAAAAAAAAAAAAAAAAAAAAAAAA